>JABUQX010138489.1:30000-42390 GCA_015478945.1 Trachelipus rathkii
AAAGGCAGTGTCCTTCTGATGAATAGGCATGAGATACTATATTGAGTGTAATCAACAAACAGGAGTTGGGACGATTAATCAACATGATATATCTTGACAATTGGTGCACACCACATACAGACACAGATCGCATGTAAAGAATTATAAGCATAAATTTACTAACGGTATTTGATCTTCAGAGCTTTTAATTACTTGTATCGATCTTAATATTGCATTGGGATATTTAATAAATTGATTTCATTTGTTCACAAAACCTCAAAGTATTTGTGATGATGTGTGGGTTTAATAAATAATAAGTAATAATAAATAATAATAATAATAATAATATAATAATAATAATAATATCACACAATAATAATAATAATAATAATAATAATAATAATAATAATAATAATAATAATAATAATAATAATATAATAATAATAATAATAATAATAATAATAATAATAATATATATAATAATATATGTTCCTTAATGTTTCTAACTTGAGTAAAAAAATAACAAAAGAATCAACATACATCTACATATTTAGCACTTGACTTCTCCGCACTCATCGGATTGTCAGATTTTATGATTTCCATGTTGACAAGTCCTTCATCAAACTCAAATTCAACATTTGGTTCCATCATTTCTGACTTTATTGATGCCTTTTGGTCTAATTCTTCATTTTTAATGTTATCTGCTAAAGCAAAGTTTGTTTCATTGTTGGGAAAGATCTGAAATTAAATAAAAAGATGTAAGTAAGCCTAAAGGAATGTAATACAACCAAATATTAAGCCAAGTTATGCTAAAGATCCATGAAAAGAGGCAATCTCATTTGAAGATCAATCAACACTGTCCCCCAAAAAAGAAAAAAAAAATGCTCTTTCCAGTCAGTAGATTGACATGATTTTGGAGCATGAGTCTGGATTGGGCTAATACTTAAAAACAATCATTTTATTGAGATGAATGGATGATTATCATCAAAGAAATATTTAAAACATTTAAATTAAAATAGATTTTATTATTATGATTAAAACCTAGTGTGTTTTAGAGTCATGTGATGTCGATGTTGAAAACTAGTTAGTTACATGCAATTTATTTAAGTTTAACCATTTCATCAACAAAGAAATTTGTTTGTTTGCTTACAACAATTATTATTATTATTATTATTATTATTATTATTATTATTATTATTATTATTATTATTATTATTATTATTATTATTATTATTATTATTAATTTCAGGTGAAGGAGTTCATGTATTGATGAGGAGTTCAAAGGAAAGAAATCATTTAAGATTAGTAGTAGTAGATTAGAGGTTGTTTGGATTAGTCGAGTAGTGTATCTATGTAAATATTAATTAATTTAAAGTATGTATATTTCTCTTTTTAGGGATTTGAATTAGAGTGCCCATGGCCTAAGATCATTTTATGACATTATTTCATTTAACTAAATTAAGTTTATTATAAAAGCTAATAGTAAAGTTTATCTATGACAATAAAAATTGTAACACCAAGTCAAGAACAACTGCCCAGAAAGTGAATGTGCCTGTGTGGATAATAGTCCATTTGAACTATAAATGTTGTGTTATTTATGGCCATATTTAAGACTGATTGTTTCATAAAATACTATTCCTTTTTTGACGACTTTTCCACCAAACAAGTTAATACTTTACGTTATTAAACTCTATTTCTCATATTTAGGGTAATTAGGTTAAACTATCATCTTAGATATTTAGATAATAATTCAATTATTATTATTTTTAAAAATACCTTGAATAAGAGTCTAACATAAAACTTTCTTTGCATATTTTTGCACTGCTTCTCTACCATCTGAATGAGACCTCAGAATCTTTGGAGGGTGACTATTTTTAGCTCTGCCATGAAAAATCTTTTGGCATAAAAATAGTTAGAAAATGAGGGTGTGAAAAAGGCAGAAGGCCCACTTGAAAATAATATATATATATATATATATATATATATATATATATATATATATATATTATAATATATATCATAAGTAGTACTATATGATATATAGTTACAATACCTATATATTATATATCTAGTATACTATATAATATATATATATATATTATATATATATATATATAAATATATATATTATATAATATATATATAATATATATATTAATTTAAATTTTATGTTTTCTAAGAAAACTTTTTGAAGAATACTCGAGAAAAATACTATACTATCATTATTATTATTTAATTATTTATTTACATATATATACACCACCATATATGGGCAAAGCCCTTTTCGATAAAAGATAATAAACAATATAAGTGATATAATAAAACAAAATGAAAAGGTCACTCGTCCGAGAAACAAATAATCTGTAATCTCCTCAGATGAGTGCATGATGGAAGACCCTTAAAGGGGAAGGATTATAACACAGCAGGAAAAACATTATAATGTGAATTAAGGATTCCAATCAAAAACAGAGATGGAGGTAGCTGAAAAGGAGGTACCTATATTACAACGAAGCGAGTTGGTAAATTTTCAATGGTCACATATCTATATATAACTATATATACAATGTTTATGAGCAAGCAAAGAACCATTTGTGATATGAAGGCATCTCGTGGCGGTGGTGGTGGTGGTAAGATGAGTGGACAATACTCCCTCAAGCACCTGCTTATTGTAATTACCTATAGTATAAAGAGTATAGTGTGCCAGTTTATTCAAGCTGCAAACACGAGGGAGGGTCAAGGAGTAAGAAAGTAGGGGGGGGTTTATTAGTCCTATAATAGCCTTAGACTACAACCCTATCCAAAAGAAGGGTGGACTGAAGCCATCACCCCATCACCATTATATTATATCTCACCAAAAATATGAAGAAAAGTTAACTATCCATATACAAGAGACGAATATAACGTCTGACCTTTAAAATAACTGAAGTATACATACCTGAGAATAATAAAATCCTGCAACCTGAAACAGAACACAAAAGTTTCTTTGAAGGCTGCCATTGGCCTACACGTTGTCGATGATGAGGTTTCAAGATAAATTTTGATTTATACTAAATTACTTCTCTACAACTTAAACATGCCTCAAAGATATTAATCCATTTGAAAACACCATTGCACTCATAGATCCTATACTCTTTACACACCAAATAAACCTTTTATTGCAAAGTTACATCCATATAGATTTGCGAAGATTGTCCACTCTAAATACTTAAATAAAAGGAAATTTTAAGATGACGCAGCTTATCACTAACTTATACTCAAAACTCTATAGTTTTCAATGGTAAAAAAAAATGATGCTTTTATTCAAAGGCACTACTACAGTACTAATATTAAATGGACATGTTATTATTGAATGAATGAAATTAATACCAGTTTGTAAATATCATTCATTATAGACTGGAGATAAAAGAACCAATCATTATTTATTATTAGTAAAATGCTTGAGATGTGTTTGCCTATTAGAACACTTTATTTAACATTACTTATCTTTGAACTCACTCCATCATATATAATATATATATATATATATATATAATATTATATAAATTTAAATATATAATATATATTATATATATATATATTATATATATAAATTAATATATATATATATAATATTAATATATATATATATATATAATATATATATATATATATTATATATGTTTTTTTATTGTTTTCTCTTATATTTTTTTTAAGGAGTTCTGTTTTTGTGTGTTTTGTGTTAGGTTATCTGCTTTTGAGCATGGCTTCTAGCTTTTTGTGTGTTTTAAAGTACCCTATTGAAGCTGTTTTCTTCTTGGTCTCGAATGCAATCCTTTATATTTTTTTATATTTTAATTGTTATTTACAAATATTTATTTTTTTCTATATCCACAGTTTTTTGAGCCCTTTATTGATTATCTTGCCTTAATGATTAACTTAATGAAATATATTAACGTAAATGTAGTTTTTGAATTAGGGTTTTGTGAGAGTGTAGGAGAAATGGAAAGATACGGAGGGTCTGGTACAGGGGACTTATATGATTAAGGGTATTGTTTTGTTAACAGGTCGCTTGGAAGTTACTTATTCCTAAAACTTGATAACACAATCATTTGTATATAGTTATTATTCAAATTGATTTATATATTTATCAACAGAAATAGAATAAAAAGAACCTGTTTAAAATTTTTTTATATAATATTAATAATTTTCAAGAACTGTTATACTACACTTATGGATATTTAGACATATGAACAGGTGAGATTAAATTTGAGGTTGTATTGTGGTTAATACTATTAGGGTAAATGAGGTTTATTGGTTGGTTAGGAAAAATTTTTTTTTTTTATTTTGGTATGCAGAGCATAGTTGCGACTATTGCTACATTACCAATAGCTACAGTGAAGATATGGTTATATTCACAGTGAAATATAGTGAGATTGGAGAGGGTCTGGAAGTGGTGAAAGCAAAGAAGTAAGACAAGAAGGGCTTTGATCCTACCCCTATAAATGTTTTTTAGGAGGTTTGATATGATGTGGACCAAAGTAATGTATATATTGAGTTATGTGAAGAAAAAGTGAATCTAATGGTATAAGATTGCAGGAAAAAATTGGGAGATGAGTCCTGTGGGTGAGGTATATTGAGTTTTTTGGAAGAATCAAAGAGCATTTTGATAAGTGTATGTAGACGTAGAATGGGAGGGTCATTATGGATAATAGTAAAGTATAGTGTGAGGAATTAATGGATGAGCTTTAGATAAATAAGTATGGGAAAGAGCAATCCAGCGTGATCAGTATGTTATATAGAATCTTATTGATTTTTTCTATATCAATTTAGAGAGGTTAGTAGATGGGAGACTATAGAGTATGTTTAAAATAGGTATGAGTAGATTAGAGAAAAATTAAAATTGTTGGAAAGGAGTTGACTTGGTGAAGAGGAAATGAAGTGTGTTTCACTTAATTGAGGGAGCAGATAATGTGGATAACAATTTCAGAGGCAAATGGTATTTTAGCATATTGTGGGAAAGGATGCTTGGAAGTTCAAGGTTGATTTTAAGGATGTCATAACTGTAAATATATTGGGAAGTGAGTTTTTAGTGATAATTTAGAGTGTGAAAAAAGAAGTTGGATGGGTAAGCAAAGAGAGGACATTAGTAAACAAATAGGGAGAATGTGCACATCGGTGGCATGAACAAGAGGATGAATATAGGGATCAGTATGTAAGAAGTAGTGATCAAGTGTTAGGTTGTCTGTGGATCTTTGTTAAAACCAATTTTGGTTTTAAATTGTCCTCCTTAAGAGTTATTCTAAGTATAAAAGTATAGAAGAATGTTAGAGGATAGAGGATAGGGGACGAAATAACAAATGAATGTACGACAAAGGAAATGTTGGAATTATGAAAAAGAAAGAGTCAAGAGAGAAAATGTTTGGAATATGAAAGAAAGAAATAAAAGTGTATTTCAATTAAGAAATTATTTGGTAGAAAGTGAGGAGGAATGGAGAGTATAATGTGCGATAATATGTTTAATACTGGATGTCTCAGAATGTAATTGGTTTAAAAAGTGAATAGGTTACCTTAGAGTAGTGTTGAGAGATCTGAAATACTTGGGGGAGAGGAAGTTTATTTGAGATTCAAGGAAAGACAATAAAATTGTAAATTATATGTTTGGTGAAACGAATTATAAAGGTGTGAAGAAGAAGAATATACTTAGTGCTGTATAAATGGTAAATTGTTTTATCTTTAAAGGAACTGAGGTCGTTCAGGGTGATGTTCCGTGGTTGTTGGGTTATGAATCTTTGCAGAATATGGATATTAAGGTCTGGGTCACCTGGTTTCAAAAGAATCAATGGCCCCTTCATATCATTCACTCTACTGCAATTGACGATAACCTTCGTCTACTCTTTGTCTCACTGGCCTTGGCATAATGTGGCCCTTTATTATACCAGAATTATCCTGTAATTTATATATTAATCATACAGCAGACCTTTTTTATTCTTGAGGTCTGTAAGAATGATGTAACTAATGCCACGTTACTGCCACCGCCTACAAACTCCTATTACTATGTGATCTAATTAGAAATCTATTCCAGCTAATAGGCACCCAGACATTTATTATGCCCAAATTGCAAATAGAACCCCTATTTCACTTGAAGGGCTTAAAACTTCTAATACTTTTTTGTAACAAATCTAAAATGCATGAACTTCTGAGTTTCAAAACTAGGAAATGTTCCACTTATCTAAAAACCTTATATCAATATTCCCCAAACATCATTGGTCTCATAGTCAATCATGCGGAGATTTACACACATAATATTATATTCAATTTCTCTATCTGTTCCCAGTTATGCATAACTCCACCAAATATTTTATTACTTGGATTAAATTCATAATCTAGAATTTAAATCAGACGCTATGCGAATTAACTACGTTCAATATATACACTGCACCTAATTCAAGAATCCAATCTTAAACTACAACAACCTACCTAGTAACCCATCCAGGATTTTATCCTAATTAAAAACCCTAAGACTAGATTAAGACCCACCCAAGCTCTTGTCGATTAAAGTTTTACCGCCTCCAATACCGCATCAGCATCCATTTTCGCAATCACCAACGTCACAACACACAATATCATAGAACAATGACCTAATGCTCACGTTCCAATCAATAGAAGTTAAATCAATAAAAAAACTACAAATATAAATTAATGTCTACAGATATCAACCTCATCACCCACCTCTGAACTTTGCCCCCAGAACTACGCCCCTGACCTATCACCCCTAACTCAATATAACAATCTGATAACTGGCTGTGTACTTCAATGCCCATCTTTTTGTTCCCCTCAAATTCAGCTCACTAAAACATGTCAAACCTTTCATGCTCTATCCTCTGATCACAATTCATCATAAACACCCCACACAAACACACACATCACACTACTACACACACACAACACACATTCACACACACATCCTTTAAAAAAGACTTACACTAACTTAAAGGAAAGCAAACTGGCAGCTTACACTGATTTCATAGAACATTAGAAGATACATTCCTTCGCAACAGCAAACTTATTACATCTCTCGACAAAGCATATAACAACACTTCAATAAATACCAATCTAAAGGCAATCCAAAAAATATACATCCCCACCAAGGCTACTGCAGACCAATTTCAATTATCTATTTCTCCCAATAGATACTTATAAACAATAAATTCCCTCCCACAAAATGACAACCGAACCTAAACCAAATTAACGCAAATCATAACCTCAACAATAAACAACCTTAATTAACTCTAGACAAAAATAATAAACTGGGTCAATAATAACAAAACAATACACCTGGAACTAACAAAAATGTATTCTGAAACCATAATGAAAATCAACACCTCAACAAACAACAAGCCTCCACCAATCACCATGAAGCGCCATCTGTAAATCAGAACAATATAAAATCTTCAAGCCCTAAAAATCATGCATTCTCCTCACTATAGTTCCACACTTACATACTAAAATTCAGCCATAATACACCTCCAACTCCCACAATACAAGAATTAACAACTAAACGACTTAAAAACAAAGATACAAAACCAAGAAGCCCCCTCTTCACAATGCGCTCATGGATAGGTCTATAACGAACCATCAAAATCCTCAAAACATTAACCGAAGCAGATTAAGGGCCCAGACAAAAATATTAACCAACATAAGCACCTCAAACAACCATATTATGGATTACTATAAAAGGCAGTATAAAGCAATTAATTAACTATCAAAATATTCATACCTATATACCTGGCAAACCAATACCATCACCATTCTGGAAACACTTCTCACACACACACAACCAATCCCCATTACCTAAAAAACACTCAAACACCACTCCAACACCCCTGTCTCAATACAGTTACCTTTATCATTACCTTTCTACCATAAATCTAAAGTTTTTGAGAGGTTGATCCTGAATAGAATCGCTCCCCTTATCCCCCTCTCAAGATACAATCAACAATGGATTCAGTCCAAAACACTCCACTACATCACTACTTACTACCTGAACATAAAACATCCTCACAGGTTTCAACCTAAAATCTATTATCACACCCTCATCGGCACTCAATTCTAGTGGCAATCGACATAAACAAAGCATTCAAAAAAGTCCCACGTCACCTTCTAATAAATGAAGCTTTAAATACAGAAATTAACATCAATAATAAGAAAATAATAGCAAACTTCCTATCCAGTTGCATAGCTAGTTAAACAAGGGTGCCATACCTCTCGTACCTACATATTATATAATGGCATCCCCCAGGGCATCATCCTATCACTAATTCTCTTTAATCTATTTATGCACAATCTACCACAACACACATCCCCCTCTATAGAAATCAATAGTTATGAAGATGACCTAACAATTACAGCCCAAAGTCCCTCTATAAACACAGCAATACATAAACCAATTGGAGCAATGGCTGTCAAGAAACAGAATGACAGCCTTTCCTTAAAAATTCTCCACCACGTTACTCACTCCTAACAAAAGAGTCAAACACCCATCCAACAGTTCTCCTTTCAAACAACAAAACTCCCCCCCCCCCCCTCATTAAACATTCCACCAATCCTTGGCTTAACTTTCAATCCACACATCACATTCACCTCATTAACCCCTTAACTGTGGAGTTTTCTGGCAAAAATCGACTCCGTACTGCGGACTTTTCATGCTATAGCACAATCTTATCAATGAAAAATTTTACTTATTCCTTAAGAAGTTATGAATACTTATATATATTAATATATAATAATATATATATATATTTATATATATATATAATATATATTATATATATATATATATAATAATATATATATTTATATATATACTATATATATATATTATTCTTTTTTTCAAACTTGCGCAAAGTGGTGTGATAAAGGCAGAAACTCTATATCAAAACATAAAAGAAGCAAATATGTCGCACTCTAAAACAAAACATTTAAGGCAAAGTTACAAATCACTATCTTTCATTATAAGTCAATCGCGTCAAACCACACCAACAAAATTAGCCAATCACGTCAAACCGCGCCTTCAAAATTAGCCAATCATAGAGTAGAATCACATGTGAGTTCAAAACAAGGTAATACACGCTTAGAATTTTAAAAACTACGATCCGAGTTAATTTCACAGAAGCTAAACAAGTGAAAACAATCAAATATGAGTTTACCACAGAGAATGTCCATTTTTGAAAACTCATATATGGGTTCACCACCGTTAAGGGGTTAAACATCCCACCATCCTTGGCTTAACTTTCAATCCACACATCACATTTATTCACCTCATTAAACATCCACCATCCTTGCTTACTTTAATCCTATCTACATGACATTCACTTAGGGCCTCACAATGAACAAATATTACTCTAGAGCCAGCACAAAATGAATGCAGCTATGATGAAATAACCGACCAACCTTTAGGCCAACACAAAAAGGGTCCCTCTCAATAGTATATAGACAATACACCCACCCAATCGTAAACTATGCATCGACTTTTTGGGCTCCCACGATATCACAATCTAACATTCAAAAACTAGAGGCCGTCCAAAACAAAGCTCTCAGAATAATAACAGGTTGCCTCCCTTCCACATCCATCCACCACTTACATAGAGGCCCATCTTAACATGATAGGCTGCCAATTTTCCAGTATGTCACTTTCTTCAGACCACTCCTTACACTAAATATTACAACAATCCCTGGGTCAAGAAGGAAAAAAATTACACTAGCCATGTATTACTCTAACATTTACAATACACATCCCCCCCACACACCTCCCATTATTAAACGCATTCACACTCAACACAAAAAGTGATCTCCGCATATCCAGCCACCACCATTCTCCAGGCACATCCTCTTGAAATATCTCCAACAGAGACAAATGATGACACAAGACACCTTTTACTAGACTGCTTGGACTTGACGAACATCAGACGTAACTTTGATACTCTTGTTCTGATGGATATCTGGACTCTGCCTGCTGTGGTGTCACAATATCTCTGGATCATCTACTTCTCATAGGGAGGGGAGCTACCATATATATATATATATATATATATATATTATATATATTATCATATTCCACCTTCATATATATTATTATATATGATATATATATATATATTTTAATATCCCTAACCTGAGAATCTTGATTGATAGCAATAATTTTTTTAGTAGTAGTGCTTCCTTTCAAGTAATATAATCTCTTGCCGTGTCACGTCGTAAAGGCGAATAAACTTCTATAGCACGACCTGTCAATAATGCGCTCAAATACGAAGCCCAAATTTCTAGGTTCCATTCAGTGTCCAGAGCGGATCGTTCAAATATTTCCAATAACTTCCCACATCATAATTTCCATCTTCTTATTGTGTAAATAAATCTATTTACAGAAAGGGTCTCTAAACAGATTTTTTGTAAAAATGTCGTCAAAAAAATCCTTAAAAAAAAAATAAATAGAAGAAAATTAAAAAAGAAATAACAGCATAGCATGGCTGCCAGAACTTAATTACTTCACTACCTACTGATGCATTTTTATCTCATTAATATTTCAATCGATTTTTTATAAATACGAGTTTTAAGGTATTTATATTGGCTTTTTTCTAATTCAACAGAGCATTTCGATTTTGTTAGCCAATCGAAAAAGCTTGATAATATATTTAATTACAGGCTCTACAGGTTTTACTCTCACGCTGTGCGAAGTGGGGAGCGTTTTTATTGAGGAAAAACTGCGAAAATTAGCTTGAGCTAAACCCTTATTGCAATTTAGCAAATTTTGAAAAAATTTTAAGAGGAGCATACTGATAAATTTTGAGTCTTTTGATCTGTGAAAAAATACTTTTTATATGTTATAATGGTGTGTTATTAATGATTTGTTAAAAAAAAAAAAGTGAAATACTTATATTCTTCAATACCTAGAGCCTAGTATATCATATGGTATAGTAATAAAAACTCATTCGGTAATTAGAGCCTACGTATTGTTTATGTTTATATTTTTTTTGTTATTTTAAAAAAACTTTTATATTTTAGTTAATAATTTTACTAAATCATTATAAATGATACAGTTAGTGCTGTAAATAACTTTATTTTATAAAATTTTAACCAACTCAGTGGTAAATTATACCACTTTTCGATTTGGTGATGCATTTGTGGGTCTCTTACGGCTAAAGGGTAATCTGTCATATTATATATCATATATTACTAGTATATAATATATTATATATATATATATATTATATATATATATATATTATATAGTATATAATATATATAGTTATATATATATATATATATTACTATTATATATAATATATAACTAGTATATATATTATATATAATCTATATATATATATATATTATATATATATATATATAATATTATATATATATATATTTAATTAATATATTATATAATATATATATATATTATATATATATATATATTATAATATTAATATTAATATATCATATTAATTATATATATATATATATTATATTAGGTATAAGCTAGTAATATATATATATATATATTATATATATATATATATTATATAATATATATATATATATAATATATATTATATATAAATATAATATATATAATATTATATAATATATATATATATATATATATATATATATTAATATATAGACATATATTAATAATATATATATATATTCGTTTCTTTGAGTGGAGTGTTATAATATATATATATATATATATATATATATATTATATATATATATAATAAATATATTATATAATATACTATATAGTAATATAGTATAACGTAGTATATATATATGTGTATAGGTATATATTATATATATAATAGGTATGGAGCATGGAGTAAATAATCGCTCAGCATATGTCTTGAACTACAGAAGGATATTTCTCAACACTAGAACTATATAGGTATTTATGACAATTGGTTTGCCTCCCTACCTTTGATCAACTGTTTGGAGGAAAGAGGAATGCTATTTTTGTCAACAATTAGACCCAAATCGACTGAATTTTGAAGCAGAGAAGGAAGCTAAGTCGGAGGTGAGGAAACTACGGTAACATGTGTCGGACAAAGGACAGACGCATCGCAGTGAATGGTTGGACAATAAGCCATGTTCATGTTTCAAATTATGCGGGTGTGGATCCAGTAAGTAAATGCCGTCGATAGGGACTCTAAAGTTTAGTGATAAGATCCTCAGCATATGTTCTTGAACTAACAAAGGATATTCCTCAAAACTAGAACTATAAGGTATTTAAGACATAATTGGTTCGCCTCCCTACCTTTGATAACTGCTTTGGAGGAAGAGGAATGCTATGTTTGTCGACAATTAGACCAAATCGACTGAAATTTTGAAGGCAGACGGAAGCTAAAGTCGGAAGGGTAGAAGGAAACTACGATA
>JABUQX010138490.1:0-7500 GCA_015478945.1 Trachelipus rathkii
ATGGATTGCCTAAAATACACAAAAACTCAGAAAATTCACCTTTGAGACCTGTAATATCTATGTGCGGAACGATTACACACGAAATTGCCCAATATCTGAACAGCATTATCCGACCATATCTTAATAACTCTTTCATAGTTAAAAATCAAATAATGAAACATTATATAAATTATCAAACTTAAAACTTGAAGCCACTAATATATTCGCCTCACATGATGTAGAATCTTTGTTCATAAATGTACCGGTTCTTGATGCGATTGACATAATAATTAACAAGTGTATCCACTCAAATAACCTACCCCACCAGATATATCAGAACAATATATGAGAACCTTTTATTAGTTTTGTTGTGCTCAAACACCGTTTAAATTTAAAGAAAACATATATCTACAAACCGAGATTTAGTGCTGATGGGCTCACCACTCGGACCTACATTTGCTGACTTCCTATATGTCCAATCTGGAAAAACAAAATCTTTCGTGAAACAAATAAATTTCCGTATTTTACATAATGTATGTCGACGACATCCTCACTATTTTAAGAACATAGATCGTATACATCAGTTCATCAATAAATTCAAGAGTTGTCATGCTAAATTCACATACAAAACTTAGGTTAATAATGCTATCTGTTTTTAGACATCAAAATCAATGTTAATTCTGACGGCTCATTATCTACAGGCATACATGTCAAACCCACTAATAGTGGTCTTTATATGAACTATGGATCCTATTCACCCACTATTTACAAAGAATCTATCGTAAAAATTTTTAATTTACAGAGCATACAACCTATGTTCAACGAAAAACTTTTGATGAAGAAATTTGCCGCATTAAGAAATTTAATTAACTGCGATTATCCACAATATTCAGTGGAAAATTTAATTAATAAAAAACCCTTACAAAATTATATAATAATGAAAGTAAAAATAATCAGAAAAATTCGATAAATTTCTTCTTCAAAACTTCCAATGCTATTTGTCAATAAGGAAGAGAAGTGCGTTCGTAGTATTTTGAATTCTCACCTCAAAACTAAAGACACCCCAAAAATTAAAGTAACTATACCATAAGTCCAAGCAACTGTCATCTTAATTTAGCACAAGAGATGCTTGCCCGACAACCATCACGTTTGTGTACCGATTTAACTGCCCTGAGTTAGACTGGACGTCGACATATAATGGTTACACGAATACAGTCCCAGAAAAATCTTTGAACATTTCAACTCGACACATGGTCAATCAACTAATAGTAATATTTCTAAACACCACACAATATTATACGGATCGTGTTAAGTCCAGAAACCAAAATTGCGGAGGCCTTCTACATCAAAACACGCAACCAGACATTAACCTTAAAATTTTTATGTATTTATCAGTCAGACTCAATATCATTTGATTTACTTATTAAATATCAATTTAATTAAAGACTCATTCGCTTACAAGAAATAATCCTCTGAAGATGTCTCAAGTATAGAGACGAAACGCGTCAGGAATTTGTATATAAATATATCTTCTTCATCTCCTGTATATTATTTTCAAAGATTATTTTAAGGAAGTAAAATTATGTACAAAAATAAATATTTAGATCGTTGAGAAATAAAGTCAAAAACTTTTATAATAATAATAATAATAATAATAATAATAATAATAATAATAATAATAATAATAATAATAATAATAATAATAATAATAATAATAATAATAATAATAATAATAATAATAATAATAATAATAATAATAATAATAATAATAATAATAATAGTTCTCTAAATTTTCGGCTCCGACTCCGACTCCGACTCCCACTTACACAGGAATCTCCGACTCGACTCCGACTCCGACTCCACTTGCACAGAGTTTTCGACTCCGACCGACTCCGACTCCAGGAAAATTGCGACTCCACGACTCCGACTCCGACTCCGACTCCGACTCACACAATGGTATAAACGAGGGCGTAGCAGCTAAGCTCTCAGGGGTGACCCCCTATATACATCCTACAGACTTGAAATTTACGCGGATTCGAGCTTCCATACATAGATTATATTCCAAGTTTCAGACCTTTATCTCTATTCCTTCATATCGAAAAGGGTGGTCGAGCTCAAACTGTTCCCAAACTACTGCGGAGTATGAAATATACCGATGTTGATACTCCTCTCGCAGTGGAATATACATTGTGTATAATATATATATATAACTATATAACCTATATATATATATACTCAGAAGAGAGAAGAAGAGAGAGAAGAGAGAGAGAGAGAGAGAGAGAGAGAGAGAGAGAGAGAGAGAGAGAGAAGAGAGAAGAGAGAGAGAGAGAGAGAGAGAGAGAGAGAGAGAGAGAGAGAGAGAGAGATTGTAAATAAAGCAAGATAGAAAAAATAAAAGAGGAGAGAGAGAGAGAGAGAGAGAGAGAGAGAGAGAGAGAGAGAGAGAGAAAGAGATTTTTTTTTTTTTTGAGAGAGAGAGAGAGAGAGAGAGAGAGAGAGAGAGAGAGAGAGAGAGAGAGAGAGAGAGAGAGAGAGAGAGAGAGAGAGAGAGAGAGAGAGAGAGAGAGAGAGAGAGAGAGAGAGAGAGAAAGAAACAATTTGCAGTTTATTATTATTAACTAACTTCAAATTTTAATTTCATTTTAAAAAGAAGTAAACTTTTTTCTTCTTTAATATTTTGAGAATAATGAAACGAACTAATAACTAACTTATCTCCAAAGACTGAACGAACATTGCTAATTAGAAGAACCAGAAATAAATCGCTTTATTCTAAAATTTAAAAATAATAATTACTTTTACCCCTTAAAATCTGTATGTGAAAATGACCAAATTTTTTAATAACACAAATTCATAAAGAACTTGAAAGAGTTAAAAATAAAAAACAAAAATGAGGGTAATTTAGAAGAAAAAAAAAATTAATCTTGAAAAAAAAAAAAATGCTGAGTAGGGGTGGGTTCGAGATGGGGGATGGGATGTGGGGTTAAAGCAAATTTCAAATAAATGGTTTAAATTATAAAACTTTTGAAATAACTTTTTGAAAGTTGGCAAAGGAACGTTATTTTCATAAAATACTTTAATAATTCCTAATGATTTCCGGATAGGTATATTTAATCTTGAAGGGAAAATTAGTTCTTGAAAATAATACTTTCCTATTTATTAAATGTTTGAAATCTTTTTAACTACTTATATAGATGAGCTAAAGAACTAAAAAATATTTTGGAAGATATTTAAAATATTTAAAGTCAATTTGAAAGGTATTCAAAAAAATGCGCTTAATAATATATATATATATATATATATATATATATATATATATATATATATATATATATATATATATATATATATATTATATATATATATATATATATCTATAAATATATATATATATATTAACTAATATATATATATATATATATTTATATTTTAAGATTTAAAATATTTTGAGAAGCTATTTAAAAGGTTTGAAAGATAGATAGATATTTAAAGAGGAATTTTAATATTTAAATTATTTAAATATCATTAAAAGAGCAATTTAATTAAAAGTAAAGATTTATTATTTGTCTTTGTGAGCATCTGTCTTTAACCAGCGAAGACTTACTTAGAACTTGTTATATTTTTTTTAAATTAAGTGAATTAAATAAATTCACTTTAGTATTATTGCTTCTTATTAAAGATTCCTTCATTATTATTATTAATTATTATTATTAATTATTATTATTATTATTATTATTATTATTATTATTATTATTATTATTATTATTATTATTATTATTATTATTATTATTATTATTATTATTATTATTATTATTATTATTATTATTATTATTATTATTATTATTATTATTATTATTGTATGTGTGTGTGTGTGTGTGTGTGTGTGTGTTATTGTGTATTATTATTATTATTATTATTAAATAGTTATTGTATCGGGCTGTGTTTGAAAAAAAAATGTGATGTGTGTAGTTTATCAACAATTTCTATACGTATTTTTCCTGCTGATCACGAAAATGATCTTAGTTTTGCTCTATCACGTCACGTTTTATTTCTGTAATAAAATGTTTTACAAATACAATGTTATTTTTCTTTAAGCACTTTTCCATGCTTCATGAATATACAACTTGTTGCAATGTGTTGCAATTAGTAACTACCAGAAAAGAAGACAAGAATTGAATGGAAAACGAGAAAACGTGTAAATTGAACCTTTACTATATAAACAAGTCACATAAAGAATGAAATTATTGTAAAAAACATACTGATAATTATAAGATTTTTCTAATTTGCATAAAGTGCTTGGTACTTGTACCTTGACTGTTAATGGTTATACCTAATTGCTATATTTTTTAATCTTTCCACTATTTGTTTATATGTAATCTATGCTACACATTACATCTCTAAATTAATATTAAGAAAAGATGACCTAATTGTTTTACGTTTATGAGTCTTTACAGGCTATTCTTTTTTCAGGCACCAACAGTAGTCTGCCATCATGTTTATATCCCAGCGACCTTGGTACCTTTCCTCCATAGTCCGGACATCTTGATGGAACCTCTCCCCTTGCTCCTCACTAAAATCACCACAATTTGCCGGAAAATATTCCAAATGAGAGGTAGAAAATGAATTTTTATGGACCACAAATACCCCATCTTCTTAAAGCTTTCCAGCAAATTTTTAACCATACTGGGGATTACAATGGTTTCCAAGGAAATTAGTAGTAATTAATTTGAAATTAATCCACAGCTTCTTTTTCTATTTGGTTCATGGTGACCTCAAACTCATCATTTTTCATTAAACTTCTAATTTGAGGACCATCAAAAATACCTGCAAGCAATTTAGCATCACTGATGTGTGGAAACTTCTTTTTAATATGAAGGAAAATATCACTTTCTTTATTCATCGCCTTTACATAGTTTTTCATTAAACCTAATATTATATGGGGGTGGAAGTAAAATGTTATTGCGATCAAGAGGTGGCTGGGCGATGACATTTTGAAATTCAGGTCTGAAAGAAATTCAAGGCTGCCATTGATTCTGTTTAAAATGTTTGTCATCCGCACGACTATCCAATATCCAAAAATTAAAAAGGTTTAAATTATTTAAAAAATAAAGTTTACATCATATTATGTTGTATATCTTTATCCTGTTTTCCTTTGTTTTGTTTTTTTTTAAGAAAATGGGTTTTGCACGTATTTATTTAAAATTAATTTCAAATTTATATATAGTAATTTGTTTATTAAATTAAATATGGTATGCTACATTACCTTGAGATCACAACAAAGTTTCCACTGATGGTCATTATGTTTAAAGTATTTAGAAGTGTTTTTAAATTTTCATAATTTTCAGTTAGCTGAATAGAATATCCTACTGGAACTGAGCCGAGACTATTACCATTATGCAGCAACAGCACAGCTTTTAGACTTCTATTTGATAAATCAATAAATAGTCTCCCATTCAGATGGTTCTATACACTTAACTCCTAAAGCTGCTATCAAACGCTTTAATATCCGAACAATATATTAAAGATGTAGTATCGTGACGAAAAAAGAATTGCCAAAATTCCCTGGTCCTATTCTGTACCAGTAGAATGTTTCTCTAATGTAAGTAGAGTACTCTCCCTAAGACAGAGCCAAGCTGTGATTCTTTTGATAAACCAATCTCTGGTAAGATCATTGAGTTGTGATTGTGTTAACAGTTGTGAGTCATTTTGACTACATGAAGGTTGAATGTATGTTTCAGAGATGTCAGCAGTACTTATCTCATCATCACTAACGCTATTAAATTTCAAACTCTGCTCTGAGGTGGATCTGGAACAGGAATATCTGGTCCATGGGGAACTGGTTTAATAGCAGATGGCACATCTGGATACTTAACGCAAGGCTTGTTATTTTTGCTTACTCCTAAAACAAAAAGACATTTATGTAATTATGGAGAGGTATGAATGCTCACCATAGACCCATGTGTAACTTCAAATCTTTACATATATTCAATCATTTAACTTACCTTGTATGTTTGTCAAACAAAAGTATCAATCTGTCACATGATCCTTTCCCTCTCTCCACATCATAGGTATACCAAAAGGTAATGGCTTTACCTTTCCTGTGCTCCATCTTCTTAGGTATTCAACACAGGTTCGACAACATATATGCGGAGCAAATATCTTGTCTTGATCTCCCAATTTTAATCCAAAATAAGCATGATAGGAGGCCTTTACAAATGAGGTAGTGTATGAACTTTGCCATGCCAAGACAACTTTTCCACATATAAAGCAAAAATTAGTTGGGTGGTTTTCGCATTTTCTATTCTAAATCCTTTAATTTAATGAAAATGAAATTATGTTGGAACGTAAATATAAAAGATACGCAATAAATTATTTAAGCAAAGCCAAGATAGAAATTGACTAACTATTTCATACTAACATATTAACTAAACACGTAAAGTACTTAAAAATTAAATAATTTCTTTCTACATTCAAGCACTAATTGCAGTTGTTAAAATAGAAATAATTTGAATAAATATGGATCTTTATTTGAAATATATTAATTAGTAAAGGGAATTTAACTACAAAATGGTAAAAAAAATCCTGACAGTAAAATAATGTGCTTTACAAACTAAGAAGGAAAATGAAGAATTTTTATATTGAAGCAACAAAATTTTGAAAATTTAAAAAAAAGCAAAATAAGATGTAAAAAAAAAAAACTAGACGTGGTGAGCAAAAACAAATTACATATTTGAAATCAGCGTGAAAAATGCATATAGAATCACTTTAAAATTCTTATTATTGTTATTATTATTATTATTATTATTATTATTATTATTATTATTATTATTATTATTATTATTATTATTATTATTATTATTATTATTATTATTATTATTATTATTATTATTATTATTATTATTATTAATATTTTATTATTATTATTATTATTATTATTATTATTATTATTATTATTATTATTATTATTATTATTATTATTATTTTGAAATCCGTATTAATGGGCAGATAATTTAAATATTAGCTCAAACTTTGCTTTTAAGTCTAAAAAGGTAAACATTTACAATATTAATATAGATATTATTTTGAATCGTGATCATGGGTTGGTTAATTTTTTTGCCGGTTTCTGCTCCTACACGGAAACCCTCTGCCCATCTTTTAATATTATCTTGCTCACTTCTAACTACGTACCCCTTTATTTTTGTAATATTTTCTTTTTTGACCCAGGTCTACCTCCACCAAAGAAATTCCTTCCTTCTCTCAACGTTGCAGCTCCGAGGTCTGTTTAGGAATGTGATGCTTTTCTTTAGGAGATGACCTTTAAAATCTTGACATAAAACTAAGTAATGTGCATATAATAGTGGTATGAAAAAGTATAGGAGTAAAATTTGAATATTTTGAGAAGGAAGATCTTGATGTAACTAGATCGACAATGTTATATAAGCTTGTATAACAATCTGCAAAAATATAAAACTTTTATTTGCCTTTCCTAAGCTTAAATTACAGGACAAAATTATACTGGGAATT
>JABUQX010138490.1:10000-30000 GCA_015478945.1 Trachelipus rathkii
GCATTAAATCAGACTTCTTGATAAGCGAAGGCGTGGTGGGTCATCATACCTTGACAATTTGGCTAACGCCTTCGAAATCATGTTGCTAAGCAAATACTGTCAAGAATTGTGTGGGTCCAGAGGCTGTAAAGTAACGAAAGAGACGTAATAAAAAAGGCAGTAGACGAACTTTGTACAATTCACTTGTTACAGCTTGCAGCTTCATTTGCACATATTTGAATAAAAAATTGTCTCTTTAGTAACTTATAGCGTTGAAACTATTATAAATCAAACTATAGAGAACGATATATTTTTTAAACACATATTTATATAGGTTAATATATATATATATATATATATATATATATATATATATATATATATATATATATATATATATATATATATATATACTATATATAACCAACAACATATAGCATATATATATATATATATATATATATATAATCTCCCGATGGATAAAAGTCAGGGGTCTACAATGAATCAAGAGCATTTAGAGACAGATTAAATCCGACATGAACTGACAAACAAGTTGGGAAAAGTGATTAAGAAATGTGTTCTTGACTTTGCAAGTGGGTACATGCAGAATGAGCATAGCAGTTAAGTCCTGAGGTGAGAGTTGGACAGAGAAAGGATGATGTTTGTTGGAAAAAGTCCCGTATTAGTTCTTCTCACACCTGAGGAAAAATGCGTCTGACGAGGGAGAGTTCAAAAGAGCAGTTTTTATTGTAATATCGCAAGAATAACGAGAGGGAAGCAACAATTCAACGGGTGCAGAGATAGACTGAAGATTAGAGTTATTGAGAGTAGGAGAGATGATAAAGCGAAAAGCCATAGAGATCATCTTTTAAACGAGAGCGGTGTGAGATGAGCTATCCCAAATGTGTGTGGTATATTCTTTACAGGGAAGAACAACACCCCTATAAAAATCAAGCAACTGGTTTGGTGTGAAAAAATTCTGAAGGCGACACAGAACAACCAACCTCTAAGAACTGTCTAGAAGCAGAAGTAATGTGATTCCTTCCAATTATGATCACTAGAAAAATTAACATCAAATATAGGACAGACGACAGGACAGTGTTTTCGAAAAGCATGTCAAGATAATGTCACTGGGAACAACCTTGTTATCAATGCCCCAGTTAGAGATTCAAGAAGATCAAGAGATTAGTTGAGAGAATCGTCTTTCCAAATGAAATGAGTAATAAAGGGTGGAGTTGTAGTACAGTGGTTGTTATATAAGTATGTGAAGGTTGTAAGGTAGGTGGTATAGCTGTATATAGAGTGAATGGGCGGTATCTCAGATGGATTGTAGAGTTGATATATGATAGAGTGGTTTAGTTAGATAGTGGTTATATCAAGTGTTTATAGCTTATAAGTATTAGGTATGATTGTATGAGTGGATGTATTGTTGTTAAATAACAAGTAGTGGTTGTGATATAGATAGATGGTATTACTGAGTAGAGTGGTAGTTAAGTGGAAGTAGATTAAATAAATTGGTTTATTAATGAATAATAGTATGGTTAAGACTTAACTCTAATTTTGAGTTAAGAAGTCATGTAGAGAGTGGATAGTGAAGTGTATTGAATAAAGTGTAGTAGTATAATGACGTAGGTTTGTAGAGTGGAACTAATTGTATAAGAGTGTGTGACTTGTAGTATAGAGGAGTGAGTGTATGGTATATATGAGACCGTTTCACGCTTGATATAAAGATGTATGCGCCAAGTAGAGGAGAGGTACCGAAGTTGAGTAATCTAAATAAGTGGTATAGTAGTAAGTATAATTGATTGAGATATATAATGTGTAGAGTAGAGTAAGTTAAGAATATAGTATTAATTTGTAAGATGAGTGGTTAGCTATAGTATAGTGGACTAGTATGAAAGTGGATAGGTCGTCTATATGATATGGCACTATGATTAAGATATCTACAGATAGTTAAGATGAAGGTTACTTTAGCGGTGATCTGTATGTAATATTGGTGATAGCTTTTATAGTATAGATGTATCGATGTAAGGTATTGAGTGGTATTGTACGAGAATGGGAATGGTTAGATTTTATTTGATGTCAAGATTATTGAAACTAAATATTAGGAATAGTTTTGTGAGCGAAGGTTATGAGCGCATGATTAAATTAGTGGTTGTAGAAGGGATTGAAAGTTATCGAAGCTTGAGTTGTGCTCACTAGTAAGACCGTAGCGGGTGCTAGGAGTCTTGAGATGTCTGAGTGTTTGGATATGGTAGCATTTTGGTATGTTTCTCAGTGCGCTATTTGGTTGATTAGCGCATCGTTTAATGTGTCTTTAGTAGAGTGTTGCCAGTAGAACGAAGTTAGGTAGCGTATGCAGTGGGTTGCTTACGATGGGAACGGTAATGTCACGAGTGTGTATGATTCGAGTGTTCGTTTTCTTGTGTATTTGATGTTGTCTCAAGTGAAGAGTAGACATTAGGAGTGTAGTCTGAGTATTAGTAGTTGAAGGTCTTCGTTCTAGAACTCAGCGTCGGTCACTCTTTAAAGTATTGATATGTTCTATGGTGTAAATAGTAGGTTTTGCAGCGAATTGAGTAGGTCGAGCGTTATGATATGGTTTGAAGATAAGATTATGGGCATATGAGATTGTATAGGAGCAGTGTTGTTGCTAGATATTTTATGTATGAGCAAGTTGTATTATTATGAAATCTGAGTGCCATGGTTGGGTGATACTGGTAGACGATCTATGGCTCAGACTTTTAGTTGGGAGAAAGGGAGTATGACTTTAAGGGTAGGATGGGCCGTTAGTGAGTTGTGTTCATCCTTATTAATTTAATGATATGGAGATCTGGGTTATGTATATAATCTGAGAGAATGGCGATAGTCCCGCTAAGGAATAGGATGTTCACGTGTGAGGATGATAATATAGTCTAAGTGGTATGAGTGATCTGTATTGAGAAGTAAGGTTAAAGGTGATGAAGTAGCATAAGTATTAGAGTAGAGTCACCGTGGGGGTAGTAATGAGTTGAAGGACGCGAATGAGATATGGATTCCTGAAGGTTAAGGGAGACAACCCGTAGAAGGTTATAAGAATAAAGATAGAGAGATTCGAGTTAGTTGAGCAATAGAGTAGATAATGTATGATAGTACTAAGGTAAGTTCAAAAAGTCTAAGGTTGTTATTGACAGCGACTGAGCTGAGGATTCTTCTCACTTAAGAGTGGTTTATATGAAGTTGGTAAGTTTTAAGATGAGTGTGTAATGTTAGAGAGTGGATTGAGGTTTATGTATAAGATGTAGAGTGAAAAGTAAGATGGTGGACTAAGTGTAAGTTAAGGTGTTATGGTTGTATGAAGTCGGCCTAGTTAGATGTATATTCACGGTAGTATAAGCTTAAATGTATGGCTATTGAGTTAGTAAGTGGAAGTATAGAGTTGGCTGTATAGATAAGAGGGGTTAATGAGTAGAGATTAGGTTATGTAGTAAGT
Source organism: Trachelipus rathkii (assembly GCA_015478945.1). Taxonomy (NCBI): domain Eukaryota; kingdom Metazoa; phylum Arthropoda; class Malacostraca; order Isopoda; family Trachelipodidae; genus Trachelipus; species Trachelipus rathkii. The sequence continues at coordinate 13,452 of JABUQX010138490.1, forward strand.
GGTAAGTTACATTAGGTAAATATAGTGGGTAGAATAGAAGTTGATGTAAGTAAGTTCTATAGATAAGTGGTATAGTGTACTATGAGTGTGTAGATTTAGGATAGATGCGGAGTAATGTCAATCAAGTAAAAATTAATGATATGATCTAAATGGTATAGAAATGGGAAGTATTGTGCAAAGCTGTGGTGATAAATAGATTTATTGGTTTATGGATTAAAGTCCATGATGTGATTTTATAAAGAGATTTTGCGATAATAGTGTAATTTTAGTTTCTTAATGAATGTTTTGATATTGAAAAACTAGTAGAATGGTAGTACAGTGGTAGTAGAAGTGGTTTCTTTATAAGAGTGGTACATAGCTAGGATACTAGAGTGGGTGCTCTTTAGAGCCAGGTAGTTAAGTAGTGATGTATTTTGTATTAGTAAGAGTGGTACTGTTATTACATTGTTAGTCGTAATAATGTAGAATGAAATAACGGCAATTAAGTTTTGAGTAGATATGCGATTGATATTTCAGTTGTAAGTGGATTTAGTAAGTAGTAAGGTATATTGATAGAAGTGGCTATTATGAGTAGAAATGTGATTGTAATATGAGCGTTATTAAGATGAGGTTGTAAGTAAAGTATGTAATATGATAGAGTGGTAGACTAAAGTAATTTGATTTATGGATGTGCTTTGATATAGTAATGAGTGAGTAGTTATTTGAAAGTGAGTGTTTAGTAGAGTATAGTTATCGATTTTTTGTGTAAAAAGATTGGTAGATCTTAAGTAGTATTATGGCTATTTAGGTGGTGTATGAGTAGTATGTTATCATTGATTACGATATTTAGCTAGAGTGGATAGTTAGAGTGTAGATTGATTATTAGAGTTGGTATTAGCAAGTGGTAATATGAGTGATGATTTAGGTATGGTAGATATAGTATTAGTAGTAAGGATGGATAAGTTAGTATGTAATTATGTGGAGTCAGTTAGGTATAATAATAAGTATGGGATTATGATAGATGTGAGTTATTGTGTGTGAGGATGTGTAATAATTAAGCTGTGAGTATAGAGTTTATTTATATATATGAGTTTATGTTAACATTGGTTAAGATCAGAGTAGTATGGGTTAGTATGAAAGTGGTGTGTAGTAAGTTGAGGGAAAGTAAGATGTGGTAGAAGATGAGTAGGTTGTAAGAGTGGTATATAGTAGTAGCTTAGGATGTTAATAGAGTGGTAAATATATGATGATGGGTAAGTTAAGTGATGAGTTATATATATAATAGAGTGTAGTATGAAGTGGTGAGCTATAAGTAGGTTGTCATATAGTGGTAAGTAGAGTGGTAGTAGAGTGGTAGTAGAAAATGAGGCATCTGTACGCAATGTTGTATAGTAGACTGTAAGTAGAGTGATTGTAGGCTAGGACTTAGCAGAGTACTTGACAGTTTATGAGGTGGTAGACTAGTAATTGTGGATGTATGTGTCAGAAGTGGTAAGGAAGGTGTATGGAACGTGGTGTTGGCGACACTTGAGGAGTGGTAGTAGAAGGAGTTTATCGTCAAGATGTGGATGTTTGAGGAAGATGGATAAATAATTTTTAGCAGTGCTCATGGAGTAAGAAGTGGTTAAGCATGTCGTTAACAATGAAGATGTTAGATAGTTGTATGAAGCGATAGTGTAGGATATAACAGGTTTGGTTAATGTCACGGTAGGAGAGTACGAGGGTAACGAGGGTGAATGGAAGTGAGTTTTGTTGGCTGGGGGTCAAATGCTTTTTATATTAAGTGGACATGTTATAAAGAGATGGATATGTTAATAATGACGGATATGGTGTTTGGGCATAAGTTGGTTGGAGCAAAGGGGTGGTTATTGCTACAGATGTTGTCTTGTAGTCTGTGTAGTGGATTATGGATTTGAATATGCTAGATTTGGTTGGTACAGAAGTCGGTATGCGCATGCGAGACTAATATGAGTTGGCATTTGCGATATGAAGGCGCGCAGTAGATGAGTGGTTACGTAAGTAGCTTGGTAGTTAAGTGGTGGTAAGTAGTGTGATTGTAGTTTATATGGATGTAAGAATCAGAAGCGAGGAGGTATAAAGTATGAGAGCCAGTAAGGTTTAAGTTGGCTTCCTTTCGAACGTGCAAGATAGTAATCAAGTCGAATATTATACGGGTTATTGCGAGATTAGTTTTATATGTATGAGTGGTAAGTTTTAGCATGTGGGTTGACTTAGAGTGGTTCTCTATAGTAATGAGTAGTATAGGGGTTTTCGGAGAGGTTGGGTCAATGATACTTAAGGAATGACATTGGTATTACGTTGTATGTGAGTGGAGTGCCTAGAAAAAAGTGGGCTAAGTTTAGAAGATTGGAATGTGTCAAGTGATAAGGATGGTATCATGTTATAATTGTTGAGATAGTGAATGTAAAGTCAGTTGGATTATGTCATGAGTGGTTGTAGAGTGGTATGTGTGAGTTGGTGAAAGTTAAAGATGGGGTTGTGCGTGCATTAGGTAAGTAGTGGTAGTCTAAGAGTGGTAGTAAGTTGGCTTGGTCTGAAAGTCAAAAATGATGGTAAGTTTCATAATAATCCATAGTTACGTGTTTTGAGTTAACGTAGTTATGAGGATTTTGGTAGTCAGATAGTGGCATAAGTTATCGTGTGTTGTAGAGACTATAAGGGTCTTAGTTCTGAGTCTAAGATAGGTTGAGCGAATAGTGAAGCTTAGGTTGGTACGTAGTCTGCGCATAACGTAGATACACGTGAGGAGTTGGAGTGCGGATAAATGTGATGTAGGTTATTGTATGATTAAGTAATGACTAGGTGCTTAGTTCCAAGCCTGGTAATCAGACGTGTGGATTGTGAGATCAGTGGTAAGTGAATGTTATGTGAAATAGTGTGTGATATGGGAGTTGTATTTATTTTTGTTTTTAAATTATTTTTGTTGCACCCAAACGTAAGAAATCATAAATTCATGTACTTATATTGATAACTTTGGTAATCCACATCAAGGTGGTGAAATTTTGGAGTTTGGATCAGTCAGAATAAATTGTATGATATTGCTCACTAATTATATATAATAAATTGTTGAATCTAATTTTCTGAAATATTAAATTATCTGAATTTCGATTCTAAAATCCTATTTGGAAATTTTTTATTATAGCATTTATTTTATAATTCTAAAGAAACAGCTAAAGAAAAACAATGATTTTTTAATTGTCTCTCCTCAATCTCTTACTTTAGTGAATATGTGCGGGCTTGTTGATATAGAAGGAATAAATAATGGTAATGATCAGCACGTATCAAACAAAGCGCCTTGAAGTTAAGATGAACATCATTTCTCGCATCTCAATTGAGGTAGAACATATAGATTGTGAATATTCCTCTACCTAAGTCTTCTGTAAAAGTCTTAATTTCTGGTTAGAGTATGTTTCGGGACGTTTTTATTACAGCTACTTCCTGTATAATCCAGATGTTATCGCTGGTCAAAGTTATTCTTGAATGGGGTTCTAGGATTTTTTCTTCGAGATTACCTGAACTGTGTTTGTTCTATATATATATCTATTATTAGTATATCTTATAATTATATGTATTTGGAGTTTTTTAAAGTTAAATGATAATAACTCATTTATATATAGTATATATATAACACGTTTATTATAATTATTAAAGAGTTTTTATAATAAAGCAGTAGTTAATAGTATATTGTAATCGGCACTGTCATATCTGGTTCAATTATATCTGTATGTAATTGATATATAAATACTCACATATCATGTAGTAACTTATACTATTATAAAAGTAACGAGTAGTCTGGTAGGGGCAATTGTTTCATCCCAGATCTACCTGCCTAATATATATTATATGAGTAGTTATGTATATATAAGTTATGTGTCTGATCCTAATATAAGTTTGTAAATTAATATATACGTAAAGAGTATTTCTATGACGATAGGCACGTATACCAGAAATTTTATATTCGGGGAGGGAGACCAAGACTGATAAAGAATCCCGGTTTTCTCTATACTAATTATCATAGTCTGTTTTTTAATTTATACATATAAGATATATGTTATTTAATCACTACTTTCATATGAGTTTTATATCTAATCAACTTATTATAATATCATATATATTATATATCAATAACTATGAATATATTATAATAAATATCATAATTTTATCAAATTAGCTTGTAGGTAATATAATTATTATTACTGGTCGAGTTATGTTTCATAATTAGTAATTAATTTACTATAAGGATTATATTATATATATATATATATATAAAGGAAGGACCAATATTAAATTTCTAGGAAAAAAAAACAAATGGGCAGTAATTGAATTTAAATTAGGACTCTAAAAGTATTGATTTTGAATTCTAAGAATTGATTGAGAAAAGATTTTAGAGACTGACGTAAAATCTGAATAAATCTTCAGTTTTTATGTCAATATTGCGATGTATGTAGAGGAGGGAAGGTCCAGTAAGTCTTTCATCTACCAACTGTTTAGAGCATCATATAACAATTTTCTTGCACTAGTAGGCTGTGTTGCTTTCAGAAGTATTATGTTGTCGGATAAAAGCGCTTATTAGTGCTACTCTATTTAGAATACCGCAATAGACAAGGCGTAATATAACTTGCACCCAGCGAATTGAATTTGTGGAATGCGATTCACACACAAGCAAGTTTACTAACTCGCCAAATATTTGGAAATTGTGACTGAACATCAGAGTAACGTGATTGAGTGCCATAATTGCTTTGCGATTTGTGTATTATTTTTCAGAGGACGATCTGATGCTTGATGGTGAGTTAACTCAGAATTTCAAACATTCTCGCACGCTTCCCATAAATCATCAATGGGGCCCATTCTTGCGGTATACTTTCGATTACCCTAAATCCTATCCCTAGTTACGGCACTATCATCTTCTCTATATCCTATATAGTATTAGAAATGTATTGAAGATTCAATCTAATATTATTTTCTTCTACTACAATAACAAACGTGACAACATTCAAACCCTGTTCGGCCGAACTTAATAATGAAGAGACAATTGCAAGAAGAAATAATTCTTTATGATTCAAAAACCACTCTCTGCCGAAACTATACCTAAATGATGGGCATATTGTTAATCATAGTCATTCGGTTAATTTTCTCTCACAAAAATAAATATATAGCATAAAATATAACGGAATGTGTCGATAGTTTATAGTAGTTCGTTGAAGTTTCGGGAAGTAGGAATGTGTGTTCTGGAGGCTCTGATTTAATTATTTTATGGTAAACTTGTTAATTCATTGGTTTCTTCAATACCATTCTTTATGAACTTCATGATTAAGGTAGGTGAAATTCCAGACTCATTCTCAATAACCACTCTGATGAAAATTCAAATGTTGCATTTTTCCTCATGATCTGATGGCTCTTTCATAGTTTAGCTTTCAAATAAAGGAGACTTCCGAAGATTGTTTCCTGGCAGCGACTAATTATGTAAATATTAATTTAATCTCTCAACTTTGATATTATTTTAACAGATATGATACGTAAAAATTTTTTAGTGTCTAGAAATTCGGGCGCGGGGGCCATGGCCCCTGGCCCCCCCCTTAAATACGACCCGCCACTGTATATATATATACTATAACCTATATATATACTCATACTATATTATATATATATATTATATATATTATATTTTATAATACCTATATATACATATAAACTATATATATATAGAGATGGCCTCATCATATATATATATTATCATATCACTATATTATCATATATATATATATAATACTACTAATATATATATATATATATTATATATATACTATATACATATCATATTATAAGGGCCTATATATATATATACTACTTATATAAATTATACTTATAATACTAATATATAATATATATCATATATATATATAATATATATATATATATAATAATATATATAATGGTGCCACTACACCTGCATGCGGCTTAGAACCCTTTTCTAGAAGGGTCCAAAAAAAAAAAAAAAAAAAAAAAAAAAAGCAAACACAAACAAACACAAAAGAGACGGAAACTAAAAACACCGTCCCTCCAGAACCTCTGAACACCGAAATTCCCTAAGGTGGCCGCAAAAGATGGGACTTAAAGATAGAGGAACGTTGAATACAGAAGGAAACAACACGATGAAGTCCAGGAGTTTCACAAGAACAGAAGTAGCGTGTAAGAAGAGGAGGCACAACAACGAAACGAGACCTTGACGTCTCTCAGATATTCCCCACCACGTCCATCATGCTGAGCAAAGGCACCCCTTGTATTTAGCGAGGGCTCACGCGCCAGGAGGTGGCATTGGAATGTGAGAGGCAAGCTCCTGAGCCACCTCCCTCTCCCGTATCCTGTAATACCTATAGAAAAGAGCAAGTGCGCCAATGTCATGTCGCGATCGAAAGAGGGTCTCTAAGGGAGTCAGAAAGTAAGAGACAAGTTAATAATTTTCATTATATGGCTCGTTTTTTTTTTAGGCCGTCATACCTTTCCTATACAAACACAAAGAAGAGTGGCAACCCAAACAATATGAATCCCGGAACAGCCCCAAATGTATTATATAACAGTATATAACCTCTAAATACGAGAGGAAATCAAGAGTATTTTCATTCATATTTTAATAAAAAACTAAATGGTTAATAATATTATATAATATGGTGATTCATATATATATATAAGGAAATAGATTACATACTCTCGCTATCACTTACCATATAATACGCAACTTACCGTTAAATTATTATATTAGGAATTTATCTATGATAGCATTACTTTATTGATAGATACTATATATAATTATATTAAATTATTATATATACTACATTCTTTTACACCTAATTTAAAATAAATAATCATTTATTTGATTTTAAGAGAGGAATGAATTCTCATATTTACAATTAAATTTCGTTTAACAAATATATGATTTATTTGAGGGCAATACCCAAGATGAGAATTATACTGATATCAATTAAAAATGATTCGGAAAAAATGTTTTCAGATTGACCTTGGTTACATTAAATTTAGGACATTTATAAACTACAGTAATTATTATGTTCCTTATATAGGTAAGTACTTAAGCGTAATCTACTTATAATCTGGGTAAAGGATCAATAATATTAATCTTAAAATATACTGTTTTTCACTAATACTTCCCTTATAATTATGACATGTATATAATATTTATGTTTTAGTGTATTTTTTTAATTCCACTGTCAAAATCAAACAATGAAATAGCCAAATATATTTAAATGGTATTTTAACATTTTAAAATAATAATAATAATAATGTAATATCATAATAATTAATAATAATAATAATTATAAATAATATATATTAATAAATAATAATCATTGTAGATAATATTATATAATTATAATAAATAGACATAAAATATACACTTAATCAAATCATCAAATAATGGGAGTAAAGTGATGTAATATTATCACGAGTTAATTAGTGGTTATAGGAAACTAAATTTGAGTTAATATATAATAAATATAAGATAAAGTTTCATGTAATAATAATCCATTAATTAATTATTATTATGTATCTATATATTATTTATTTAATTCATTTAACATATTTATTTAATTTTATTATTTATATATTATAATATATTATTAATTATAATTTAATATATTATCATATTACAAATATATTATATTATTATTATTATTATTATATATATTATATATATATTATAATATATATTATTATAAATTATCATATACAAAATAAAATAATAATAATAAAATAAAATATAATAAATAATACAAATTATACTTTCTTGCAGAAAATGTTCCTTAAAAAAGACAGAAACAGAAAATCACTATTTGTTACCAAAATGCGTTTAATACTTCCATCATTGTAAAAAATTATCATATTATTAGTTAATCTTCCTCAGAAGGGTCGACCTGGATGTCCAACTATAGTGGACAGATTCTAAAGAAGGGAGCTTACAACATCTGGAGGTCAGAGTCAAAAGAGTTGCGGACTCCTCATCTATTCTTATGTAGTTTGCTTAACACTTCTTCCGGATATTTTTTTAATCTATGATTTATAGTTACACTGTTCAACAGATTCTACAAAAGAAAACAAATCAGGAAAAATAAAAGTATTGTAAGACTTAAACCATTGTCGAAGACTTGTGTTTATTGCAACCAAAATATCGAACCTATGTGATCCACTCTAGGCATGTCAATATCCATCGTGCCGTGGCTTCTAGACATTATAAATAAAATTAATTTATGGTAACGGTTAATATAAATAGTTAACAGAAGAAATTAAATTCATCACCACATTTTTAAAGTCAAGTAGACAAGGGTAGTATTAGAATTTAAGGGACAAAAATTATATATTTCAAAATGTTAACGTAACCAAATTTTCTTCTAAAGATAGTTACACTGGTATAATCCACACTAGACAAAATGAGAGGACCCTCCGATCAGCATGGGCCAGCGAAACAGTCGCGCGGATTCTTTGAATTCTCACCACTGAATTAAATGCTATCTTCCAATCCAACTACTCCAATCTTTTCTAAACTCAGCTCTGCATGCGACGGCGAATCATGTGAGATCTTTTGTCAATTGGAAGTCTCTGGCCACTAACGAGCTTTCCCACAATTAGACTCCTACGACTTGAAATAGTCTCCTCTTGGTCGACTTAGGTGTTCCTTCTTTACACACGGTCTCATAGGTGATAGACCGACACCAGCGCCCATGTCTTCAGGTTCATTGGGACCACTTCATTGCGAATCTCCATCTCCACTTCTTCTCCAGATGTTGCCCACTACAACCTCATACGTCGGCTGCATCATCTTATTATACTGAGCTCAGATTCTACTTAACTCAGTATCTATTCTGACTTATTTCTTTAATAAATGGTCTAGGAGAGTTCGATCACGGTGTCCTGGTCTCTTTTGGAACTTATGATATTTTTGATACACCTAATTTAGTCCCCTCAAACGTACATCTCCGCCGACTGTATTCTTACTGGAGTCCTCTCTTAGTGGTCTAGATAGCTATGTTGGGAACTATCTGCCCATAAAAAATAAAATAGTTAAAAACAATTATAGAGTGTTACTTAACACTTCAAATATGCGAACCCTTTCAAGAGCGCTCCACACCACACCTCACATATTGAGTTACTATCTTTCAGTATAAGTGGGAATAGTAGCGAGCATGAGCAACTTTGATACTGCATATATAGATAGATAAATCTGACCATTTATCTCCATACTGACTATAGCACTGATGACTGTGTGATCTCTTGTACTTAGTTTCCTCCTTCTCCAAAAGAAATGGATCACATAATACTGATGACCACGCCCTCAATTAACTATACATTTTCTCCCACCATTATGATACGATTTATCGACAAGTTGCGCCCTCTAACTACTCTATGACATCTCGATCAGTCTCTTATCTCTATGTAACTAATCCTTCTTCTCTAAACTGACTACAAAAATGATCTCCGATAGTTTGTTCTGTGTATATATTAATTACAAGTCACTGGGCCTCTCTCCAAGCCTGTTGGCAAAAACATTACCACTACCAGGTCATCATCAAACCTGTCTTCCTATTCCACTTTCGTCTCAGATCAGTCTACAGAGATATATAGATGGGTAATTTTCGAAAGCATTAAATAAGTGGAAGACCGACTACATAACTAAGTCAATATAAAATCCGCATAAGCCAAATAAATATCAAAATTCCGTTCTAATATCTACCGAATAATTCATTACTTCGTCATAACATAATTCATTATTCACTACAATAATAATCCTGAATACGTATACAAACAAAATATTGGTGAATCAAAGCACGATCTTACCTTGTTTAACATACCCTGTTCTCACCATCATAGAACATCATTCCTTTTGTACATATCAAATTCTGTTCTTACATTCAATTTATTTATTCCTGAATGTATAACTGCTCCAAGACTCTTACATCTACCAATCACAACTAATCGCCACGATTGATAATCTAAAGATATTGAGATAATAAATACCACACATAACATGCAGTAATTCTCACCCTGCTTGGGATTTGAATACGGCTTGGGTCCTAGGCAGTATGAAGCGCGTATGGTGCTTGGTCCACTCGCCATCGATAAGGTAAACCTCAAAAGAAGAATAGTCCAGTATAAATATATTCTTGATTTTGTTATTCATAATGATAAATATATTTAATCTATCGAACTTACGGACAGATGGTCCTAAACGATTTTCCCCGTGCCGAATTAATAAATAATTTTAACATACTAATGTAACGCAGAAAGGGGCGTGAGAGTATTTTTATCAATACTATACTTAACACTAGAGAGACGAGAGTTAACGCTGAGATTATAGATAGGTTGGACGGACAGTTTACTAGCCCTTAGTCTAGTAATGAAAATATGTTGCTCCTAATCCCCAGTCTGCTGAGTGTTTTATGACCTTGTTGCGGTGCTTCTGCTATTATAACCACCTTGCGCATGCTTCTGAATGTGCAGAATGTCAGGGAAGAGCGTGGCATGCCTGTAAGCAGAGCATGGGGCAAGTAATTTAAGTATCAAATGTACTTAAGTACGAAACTTAACTACTATAAATATAGTACAATTAAACTAAAAGTTTATATATTACATTTGCACTGTTATTCAAAACCATAGATTATATATATAAAGATTTTAGTGCTACTTTAAATAACATAAGTACTTAAAGAAAATTAATAATAATAATAAGATAATAATGAATGTAGAATATATCCACTGGAAATATAAGTAAAAATGAAAATTATATTATTTTTAAAATATTTTCATGAGATAATTACTATATTAATAAATAATTAATAATTAATAATAAATAATTATATAGATATTAATTAATATATATAATATTATAATTAATAAATATTATTATATGAGGTAAATAATATAATATTATTAATAAAATATATTAGTAATTATATAATATAATAAAAAAACTATTATTCAACAAATTACTGAAATAAAGAAGAATGAGAATAATAGCGTTCATCGATCAGAATAAGTAATTATGAGAGAGATAGAGTAAGATGAGTAAGAGAGAGAATGAAATAGAGAGAGAGATAGAGATAAATATAATAGAGAGAGAAAATGTAAATGGGAAATTTTTATTTATATATATATATATAAATGAGTATAGATAAATATAAATAATTTAATATAATATATTATAGTCGTTATATTTTTACTATAGAGTTAATATAATCATAAGGGAGAGTAATGATATAGAGATGAATGAGAGATATAGATCGAATAGAGAAATAGAAGTAATGAATGAAGAGATGAAAGATATAAGAGAGAATATAGAATAAGAATAGTAGTGAAGAGAATGAAGATGTTATATAAATTGAATAGTATGAAGAATAGAGTGAGAGGTATATAATAAGACGAGTAAGTATTAGTAGAAGAAGAGAGATATGAGAGATTAGAAGAGAGAGAGTAGATAGGATTTAAATGAGTAAACCCTTCTCTCCCCTATAGAGAAGTAGTATAAGAATATGTAATTCGTATAATAGTAAAGTAATATAGTTTATAATGATATACTAGATAGTAGAATGAATGATAAGAAGAGATAGGATGAAATAGAGAATGAAGATATAGTAATATTGGAGGGTATATAAGATAGAGTTTTATATAGTTGTAGTAATATATATGATTGAATAAAATGATGGAGAGGATAGATGATATGAAGTATAAGTAAGATGAAATATAGTAAGAGATGAGTAATATAGAGAGTAAAGAGTATTAAGGTGATATAGTAATATGAATAAGTAGTAATGCATGATATTAAATTATATAGAGATAGAAGTAAGGATAGAAATATAGAGATACTGCATATAAATGAAGATATGAATAAAGTTATGGTAGTGAGAGTAATGTCCATCACTAATATATAAGATAGTAGATAGGGGTTCGAACCCAAAACTCAGCTCATAAATGACTGAAGAGAATGAAATAGTAATGAGTTATTCTATTAGTAGAGTGAATATATATTATAGATAGTATATATAAGTAAGTAAAGATGATATATATAATGAAAGTAATATAATAATTGGATAGAGATATAGATATATATATTAGTTAGAGAATAGAGATAAGTAATTATATATATAGATGAATAAGACGGTATATAATAATAGTATGATATTGTAAATAGTAAATATCTATAATATAGATAGAGATAGATGATAAAAATAGAATAGTATATATATAGTGATAATATATTATTAATGAAGTATATATATTAACATAATACTGTATTAATATATATATAATATATATATAGTAAGTATATATAGATGATATAGATATATATATTATATATAGAGATGCATATAGTAATATAATGATATATAAGAGAATAATAGTAAGAATATATATATATAGAGATTATATATAATAAATGTAAAATTATTATTTGTTTATATATAATTTATATTTAGATAGAATGAGTCTGAATGACTATAGAGAAGGGTATGAGTATATATACGATATATATAGAGAGGTATAGTTATATATATATATATAGGAACAGCGAGTATATGAGTTAGTTATATATATATATTATATAGGGGCGTGTTAGATTATATAATATATTATAGTATATAATATATATATATAGTATATATATAAGTAATAGAGGTATATATAATATAAGATATAATATAGATAGTAGAATAGTATATATTAGTAATAAATACATATACATAACATATACATATAGTAATATATATCTAGTATAAGATATTATATAATATATATTATATAGAATGAATATAATATATAATATATATATATATATATATATAGAGGAATAGAGGTTGTTATAATAGTTATATAATATTTATAATGAAGATATTACTTAACCAATATATATGATTATATGTAATATATAGGTATAAGTATATATAGTATATGAAATTACTATAGTAAGTAGATTAGAAGTATATATGATATGATAGATATGATAATAGTGAAGTATATATATATATATATGAATATATATATATATGATTATGAGTATATATGATAGATATAAGTTGAGTATCTCCAAAAAGGTATATATAAATGTTGTATGTATATATTATAATATAGTAATCATATTGATATATATATATATATATTATAGTAAGGATGACCTGTATATAGAGTATAATTAAGCTATGCTAGGTATAATACGAAAGTATATATATAATTATAGATATATGATATATATGAATATTTAGGCACTAATGTGTTATCGTTCAAGCATAAGATTATAATTGACATATTATTTGTACATTCACTCCTACGTGTTTTGATCGTGAATTGGTATGACTCGTTGGATGATGACTAAAACTAGAATTAAACCACCCTGTTTCAAAATCAACCGAATAGAAATTTATTACTGAGATTGAATGGAATGTTATTAGCACCGCTTTCAATTGCCGAATTGATTTCTGTTTCTCGGAAAGGGTGAGAGAATGGTATTTGAGTTATGAGTTTGAACTGTAAAACTTCCAAGGTTTATACCAGCATTCTTGTAGAAAACAAATCTGGCAAATCTAAATGAGAGTGCAGTCAAGTATTGCTGATTCCCACACTCACCAAAGCTGTCTTTCAAGGTTTTGAAAAAAGATATGAAATTTTGCCTATATTAGAAAAAGATTGAAAAGTCAGTGCAGGATAGGCGATATTATGAGGAGGGTGACTATAGCGTTACTTTTTACCCAGTAAATTCCATTATGAAGGTGGTCAACAATCAATTGACAAGATGGGAAGCAATGAAGAAAAAGAGAGAGCTCGGTAGGAAGAAGATGACATCCTACGGTCGCGCGATGCCCAGACCGGAAATGTACGTAGCTACAAGACGGACCCGAGCAATAGAGCTCTTATCGGTGAGTCGAATCTGTAGGCTAGGCAAGTGAATGAAGAGGCCACTATTGTAGTCGGTCTGTAAGAAAAAAATGCTATTGACCAAGAACCAGGAGCGGCTGTTGTTTGAGTCAGGGTTAAGCCACTATAGCAAGTTTTTAGACGAATCTGAGAAGTCATGGATTAAAACTTGAAGAGACTCAATGAGGGGAGCAACCCACATCTGGATTAAAGAAATTATTTATGCGGTACAAAACAGCGATTCCATCATCTGCTCCGAGGTGGGGCCAAGTTCCCACGGGCAACAAGAACGGGATGACTCTGTAACAACTCTGAAAAGAGCTATCTCCATGATCTCTGACAGAAGGATTTCGAGATTGAGGATTGGTCCTTGCTAAATTGAGCCGGGAGAATAACAAATATGCTTTTTGAAATAGTATGTGTGGCTGGTGTAGTACTGGGGTAGATTATTAGCTACTCGTTAGGACCTTGTTCTATCTACAAGTCCCATCATCGATGTGTATAAACCATGTCACATAAATGTTTATGTTTCAGTAGACAGGATATTAATAACACTAAACGCTGTTTCCGCTTAGATAATACTTTTATTTAAACCCTTAAGTCTTAAGCCTCGCCGAGCGCACCTGTCAAATTATTATGGTAGCATCCGGGGAAATTTTCGGATTAATTGTCAAATTAGCAAAAGTCTAGTATAAGATTCCAAAGTAAGCCTATGAGCGATGAAGACTATTATGTGTTGGAAGAAGTCAGATAATACATGAAACTTCAGAGGTTTAAAGGAAAATAAGATGCAAATTAAATTACATGAAAATTAATTCCATAAAAAATAATTACTTAAAAAGTACTCTAAGCTTAATGTGACAAATAATATGAGTACATTAGTACATTTGGTAAAAGTACTATATTACTATAGATAATTAAAGTACTTTTAAAACTCAGTACTTACACTAACTTTTGGTACTACAAAGTAGCTTTTCAAAGTAATTTAATCGACCCAAGAATTTTACCGAGACTCTCTGCCTGTAGGGTGGGTGCTTAATATTCACCACAGGAAGATTTGACCATAGGTTCTTCTTTTAGTCCTACGATGGCGAATGGTCAAGCACATACACGGCGTTTCATTGGCTTGCTTTGATTCTCTGCTAGGGCACTGCATCAATCCCAGCGCAGGGATAAGTATATTATGCAGAGGGGGTATTTATATATTCTAATATTCTTATTAACGACTGCGAGTGAGGAGAGATTAAAGGTGCGAAGCAAGTTAATAAGACCTTTATTACTATAAAAATATGATCCCCCGGATCTAGCTCGAGTGTTTTTCACCTGTGTTGGTTGGTGCCTGCATTGACTGCCACCCGAGATCTGAGTACGGCGAAGAGCGTGGCATATTATCTCTATGATAATTGTGGTGCTTATAGTTCTACCAACAGTAAGATTCGAACGCGATCTTCTTTTAGTCCATCGTGGTGTAGTGGTCAAGCTACTTAAACGCTGTTCATCTGCAGGGCCAGGTATCAATCCCAGCAGGATGAATTACTCAAGAAGTTTTTTAAATAATATATATAATTATATCTTATATATATATATATATATAAAATAAATATATTATATATATATTATATAGAAATATATAATATATACTAATATAATTTATATATAATATATATATATTATATATTATATAATATAAATCTATAATATAATATATATATATATAATTATATATATATGAGGATATTATATATATATGAGGAGACGAAGGAGAGGACGGCGACTACCAGTAAACGTTTTTAACTACACGGGCTTCTCTCCGTTCTCTCTCGTCTCTCTTCTCTGTCTCTATATGATAAATATTATATATATATATATATATAATAAGAGTAATTTTATAGTAATAGTATATATAATATAATATGATATATTGTTATGTTTATATATACTAGTAAATATAGTATATATATATTATATATCTACTATTTCAATATAATATATATATATATATATATTCTGATTTACCAGTTGACATCAAAGCAACAGAAGTCGATTTTCCCGATCCCGTAGGCCCAGTAACTAAAATGATGCCAAAACGGCGGGAAATCCATATTAATACCTTAATTCACATACAGACAATTTCACGCCTATCACTGTGAAGCAGGACAAATCAACCTGTGTTAATTGCATTCATCAATAGCGTTTTTATTTCTGTTGAATTTCTTTAACTTTTTTGTTTCAATTTTACATAATCTTTTAATTTATTAGTAAATTATTCATTATTATGAATTATTATCCAAAAAATAAGAGAATTTATCGTAACATTATGAAATTTGTAAAGAGCTATCGTTTGCTATAATCTTAACTCTGTGCTAAAGCACGAACAAACAGTATGAGAGTCGCCCTGATAATATATTATATATATATATCTATATATTATTATATATAATATAATATCTATTACTATATATATATAATATAATATATTATATATATTATATAATATAAATTATATATATATATTATATATATATAGTATATATATATATATAATTATAAAACTACCAGGGTCAGCTCGTGACCTGGTTGCAAATTTAAGCAACCACCACAATATACAAATAGTTGGTGTAGACTGTTGTTTATTATT
>JABUQX010138491.1:0-17500 GCA_015478945.1 Trachelipus rathkii
TTAACAAACAATTCCATACATACTCGAAGACTTTGAAGACCTGGAAGTTAGATATCCAGATTTTCCAGGTTAGTGTGTACGGATAAATAAAAGACTCCAATTCATTCATTATGTAAAATTTATTAATGTTATGTGCTGGAAAAGCAGTAGTAACCCAAATGTTATTGTTGCAGTTTAATATCAGAAAGAACCTGCAACTATTGAATTAATTGAACAAGCCCCTCTTGGAAATTGAAAGGGTGAGTTCAATAAAGTAATAAAGTACATATAATATTATATGTAAAAAATACTGTTATAAATGAAGATAAAGTGTGATCAAGTGTAGTAATCCCCTTTATTATTTATTTTTACAGGGTTTCAATCTTTGGTTTCATTTTATGGTTTAAATTCAGGGTTTCAGTCTCTGGTTTAAGTGCCTGGTTTCATTTCTGTTTTGAATTCAGCTCTTTTTGTTTATCCCAAAAATCCTCAGTTAAGTATAGTATATTTGTCATAATTGAGTCAGAATTTCTATTTCCTCCCTTACTTCATTGCACGAATAATATTTGGAATCGTTTGGTTTCCACTCTTGAATCTGATCCTGAACTTATGTACATAATCATAATACATTGGATTTTAAGTATAATTCCAATGTATTTATCTAATTAAAATATATCATATAATTAAATTCATATAACTTTTATTATAGTTTTGTTGGGAGTGGATTGTGTTATCTTTATCTATTCACAAACCTCCCACATGTATATATTTTGAGCGAATTAAGTAAACATAAACTTTTTATAGTGTGTCAATATCCTAGATTTTGATTCTCCATTGACCTATGATTATATTATTGTTCTTAACTATTATTAGTCTCCATTGATAGATAGATCCGGAAACAATCTAGTTAAGTAAACCCTTCCTTTGGGGTAAGACCTGTAAATTATATCCCAATTGCGTATTTAAATTAAAGAAACTCACAATTGAATAGTCACACAAGTAAGCAGGCCAACGGAGTCCTGAGACAATCTCCCTCCGTTACGGAAAAAGCTTAACCTGCTCCGTAATACCTCTGATGGTGTCAGCTGGTTGCCTGTGCTTACTAGACATTCAAACCACATCTATCGAACACATCACCTTAATACTATCTACTTCTTATTATATCTTTTGACCTTCGAATTATTCAATCTTCTTCGACCTTCGACTCTACGAGAATAAGTGGAGAGAGGCACTCTTCCAGTCGGGTACGAGTGTTCGGTCCCAGCGTGCTTCCTCTACATGCAATAACTATGGCGCCCGAACAGGGACTCTGTTTGAGTTCCTGCGCTTGCGTGCACTAGGATTGTACTCTCGATCACATCATCACATTTATTTTGAAAATTCATCGATTCTCTACATTTTCAAAGAAATCTTCTCTTTTGTAACTTACATTGGACAGATTCAAGAGAGTTAGTTAGAAATCCTTAATTTTCTTTATTTACTTAAACAAAAATTTAACATGTCTGAAAAAAATAATACACCCAAAGACGTGGAAACAAGCACAGCTTCTGACCAGCCAAGAGGGATTTGGACTTTGATCCACTCTTGCACTGTGGCTCCCAGATCCACGTGTAGAAATAGAAGGTCTGGTGGGATGATCAAAATAAATATCAAGTAGAAATGAAATGTAGGAATGAAATGTAGGAGTAGTGGATGAAATAAAAATAGGTGAAGCTCACCAAACTCCTGACACACCCTGCTCCAACTTGACGTAAAATGTTTCCAACTCTGACAAACCTTTTAATCAGTCGGAAATGGATGCCTTGCTTATTAAACTTAAAAAGCAATGGACTCAAGAAAATAATGTTGAAATCAGTCAGGTTGAACACAGAACTTTTCCAGCTCGAAGTCAAGTTATATCCTCTGACCTTGATGCACATAAATTGCAAATGCCTACAAATACCACTTCTTTCTATGATCGTGAGTATAAACCTTCCTTAGTTTCCCAATTTCAACCACGATCCAAACCTTTTCCTCATAATCCACTGAGTTATGTGGAAACTCCCAAAAATCATTTTCTCCCTAATCCTACCCTTATTCCTAATCCTAACCTTATTCCTAATCCTAACCTTATTCCGAATC
This sequence comes from Trachelipus rathkii, assembly GCA_015478945.1. Lineage (NCBI taxonomy): Eukaryota > Metazoa > Arthropoda > Malacostraca > Isopoda > Trachelipodidae > Trachelipus > Trachelipus rathkii. Next base: position 2,101 of record JABUQX010138491.1, read on the forward strand.
CTAACCTTATTCCTAATCCTAACCTTATTCCAAATCCTAAACTTCTGCCTAATCCCAATCTTCTTCATAATTCTATACCCCCAGTAAATTACTGTACCCAACCTAAGTCTCTCTTGAGAAATCCCAACATGGGTAGAGGGAATAGAGATTCTTTATCTCCAATAAATAGAGGAGAATCTGACTTTTCCGAGAAATATAATAGGTTGCTACAACCCCACTGAGAACAAATCCCAGTAAATCAGTATCCGGAGCACCAGATGTCTATTGACCCTCAGTCGTATTCTGGTTGTTTTCCACAAGGATTACCACAACGACAATTTGAACGTCGTATTCCCGATCCAAATGAACCTTCTATGTATTCAGGGCCACAAATGAAACAGAGACTTGACATGCTGGAGGCCATTGTACTCCTTACACAGTTACTCAAGAACTCTCAAAAACTTAAGGTTGTGGACCCTGGAAAATTTAAATATGAATCAGAACAAGATCTCTTAGTATATTTGGCTGATTTTGAGGCTTATTGCAGCCTTCATTATCCCAATGCCCATCACCAATGGTTGAGACTGCTAGGACGACAGCTAGAAGGCAAATTTCTTCACATATACCGTGAAATCATAAAAGATAACCGGGAATACTTCTCTGTACGGGATAATCTAGTATGTTGGTATAGAGATGAGGAACGTAAGAAGAAAGAATATAGGATACAGAAGTATCATGCTGCTCACCGATATGATACCCCAACGAGAGCATTAAAATGTTTGCCCTTCGGTTGGAAACGCCTTCAAGGTGTCAAGCATATCCTGGACAATGATATGAGAGATCATGATCTCCTTAGAATAGTCTTCTCCTTAGGCTTGGCTCCATCCTATTGAAACATTCGTCCGTCAATATATTAAAAATGATTTGAGTTAATGGGTATAGTAGAGTTTCCGGAAAATATAGTGAACTTTATGGACTCGATAATAGCGAGAAATATCGTTTCTTCTCCCGAATTCCATTTCCCAAACTAATCCATGTGAGATTGACAATTCATCTTATGCCCAAAAGACCGCAATGAAAGTGAACCTAGACGAATCTTTGGAATCCGTTATCCGGATAAATGCTGCACTCCCCGGATGGACTGAGGTTTTGCATCACAACGTTGAACAACGAAAACCTAAATCCAAAAATAATCATCGGCAGGTCCCTAAAAGTAGTTCTCAAGAACGAAATAATGGTAGTCGATACTATCGTGACTCCATCAATAGTTACAAGAACCATGATAGTACAGTTCGTCCTGACCATAATTCGAATTCTCGTCCTAAGCCTGATGACCGGAAAAAGGTTTTGTGTAATTACTGTGAAAAAACAGGTCACTCCATGGAGGAGTGTTACAATATCTGGGAGTATGGGCAGTCACCGCAAAAGAAAGGTCACATCAGGCCAATGCTCAGATCTAGGTCTCCTTTCCCTTTCCCGGAATATTAGAAAAGTAGTCTGTCCCTTCTGCGGTGGTCCTCACGCTGGAATGAGGTGTTCACTTAGTGCTCCTCCCCAGTCCCATAATCATGACCACGAGCCTTCTTCCCTTAGAACTGTGCCCTTTGAAAAAGTATATTCCTGGTCGTATTCTTCAAATCAATCGACCAATCACAGGCCTCCATCGTCCAAGCAAGTGGAACCATCCCTACCTGCAAGTAAAAATTTAAACCCTTGCGTTAATGATGAGGTGCGGTATGACTTTAAACTCCTGGTCTCCCCGGACTTGAGTCCTCTGGAGGAGAACAACCCTTTAATCGACTCAGTTAATGATGATGGAGGCATAGAAAATTTTAAAACTTCCAAAATCATTCCCGAGAAATTGTCCGAACAACCTCCATTAGAAATAAATAAACCCTTAGAAAATCCCTTACGGACGATGGTAGTCCATTGTACTCCTTTCAAGGAGGACCCTTTGATTGTATCAATCGCTTTGGTTCCCAACAGCTCTAGCTTCTACGGTTGTATGATAGACAGTGGAGCTGGAATCAGTTTAATCAGCACTGAAATCACCGAGTCGTACATGAAGAACTTGCCCTTACGACCCTCTGTGGATATAAAAGTCAACGCCATCAGTGGTCTGGTCAGAGAACATTCAGTACCTATTGACTTTTATATTGAATGTAATCTGTACTTTCCTGACAGTGATTATGTGTCCAAACCCGTCATTTTGTTAGTTGTTCATGAATTTATGCCAGCTCCTCTAGTTTTAGGGGCGGTCGCTTTAAAAGAAAATGACCTTCTCCCAGACTTAACTACGCGGGAATTGGTACATAGATCTGATGATTGTATAGAATCCATAGCTAGGGATGAGAGTCTAAAAATCCCTTTTTATAAATGTGTCACGGTTAATTCCATTAATGTCCCCCCGTTTTCTTGTCAGATGGTGGATGTAAGTTGTCCCTCATCTGAGCTCTCTTCCTTGGTAGGTTTTCAAGCCGATCCTAGGACCTGTTGTTCCAATCCCGGGTGTATTGGATTTGAGAGAATCTTGTAGGATCGTCTTTAAAATACTCTGATACACCTCTCATTATTAGAGTAGAAAGGTACTGCAGTAGTAGCTTGTGTTCTTGGAAGAAGAAGATACCCTCAAATTAATACTAGGCCGTAGATGCTAAATTCAGAAATCAACGGTAAACGCAGACGTATGGTCCCCCACTAAGTTGGAGAGGAGGAGTTTTGCTTTGCGGATATTCCTATTTCTGACCTCGAAAAGAAACGATTAATCGCAGTGCTATTAAACATAAATCTGTTTCAGTTTCAGACGGATGCGACGGGAGGCCGCCTAATATCACCCACTCTATCGAGGTAGTAGAACCGGTCGACCTTGTGAGATTACCAGCATTGTCGTTTTCCAGGGTCCTTGGTCTAAGAAATGAAAACAAATGTCGCTGAACTGCTGAGCAGATATTATTGTAACCAGTAGTCCCTTTATTCAGCCCTGTGGTCCCTGTCCGAAACCTGACGTAAAGCGGTGTTTATGTATAGACTACCGGAAATTAAATAGTGTTACTAAGACAGATTCCTTCCCCTTACCTAACCTAATAGATATGATTTATAATATGTATGGTAATAAATACTTTACAACCATTGATCTGGTCCGCGGTTATTATCAGGTGGCCATGGAACCTGAAAGACTTGACTAAACTGCCAGCAACAGGTAAGTTGTCTAGCATAATTTTTCAACAGTGCCCTTTGGTATAAAAAATGGTCCAGTAATATTTCAACCTGGAATAATGTTGGTGTTATAGGAAATGCCTTTCTCCAAGGTTAAGATTTACTTAGATGATATTATTATCCTCAGTCAAAACATAGAGGATCATCTACTACCTTGATCGTGTCCTGCTGCACCAGAGAGAATTGGGTATAAACTTAAACCCAGTAAAAACCAGGCTTTCATGCTTGTACTGAGGTGGAGTTCTTTGGGTCACCAAATATCATTGGACTGGTATACTTCCCTCTCAAAAAATCTCAAAAGGGGCGTTAGAATTCTCCTGTCCCGACTTCGGTAAAACAATTACGCCAGTTCTCTGGGAATGGTAAATTTTTATAGGCGACATATTCCCAACTGTTCCCCAAATCAGTAAGCCTTTATCATGTCAGACTGGTGGTAGATCCATTACCTGGCGCCGGAGTGTCAGCAGGCCTTCGACCAACTTAAAGAGGCCTTAGTTAACCCCACATTGTTAAGTTTCCGATTATAGTCCAGAGGTTTCTCCCATGGAGCTCCATGTTGATGCTTCAGACCTCGGGGCTGGTGCTTGCCATTCCCAAATCCAAGACGGTGAACGCAAACCAATTGCTTTTATTTCTATGACCTTCAATGGGGCTCAGAGAAATTATGGAGTAATTGACAAAGAACTAACTGCTTTGCGTTGGGCTGTCAAATCCCTTAGACCTTTCCTACGTGGTATAAAGTTCATAATATATACCGACCATATGCCACTCATCTATTTACAAAATATGAGTCTGGTTGATGGGAGGTTAGCTAGGACTATGGAAGAGCTCTATGAATATGACTTTGATATCCGTCATATATCGGGCCCTAAAAATATAGTTGCTGCCGATGCTCTCTCCCGATCTCCCGTAAATGATAATATGGAGGAACCCGCCGAAAATACTTCTTTGGATTTCATTCCTCCTGGGTTCTTTCCGATAGAAATCAGCGGAGGAGGGGACTCGTTATATAAATGTTTTGCTCTTTACTTATATGGATCGGTTGAGAGACATTTAGAGGTAAGAGATATTCTTATCGCAGAATTACAAAAGCATCCCGTAAAATATAAACTTCAAGGTCAGTTGGTTCAAAAAAGACTCCGATTATTAAAACTTCCGGGTCAATTGCCAATACCAGAAGTTATCACTGCTTTTACTGATATCTTTAAAGTTAACGTTCACATATATTATGCCCATAATAAACCTTTAATATATGGAAATAACGCTGCTGGTGAACCCTGTTATTTAAAATGTTTGGCAGGAATTCACTATAACTATCTGTTAATCTCTTCTATTGATGAATAAACTTATGGATCAGTCTTTTATAACCTCCCTGTATTATAAATTGACAATTGATCTTTCCCTGAGATGAAATAAATAAATCCAGAGATTTGTTAGCTTTGTTTCATCTGTTGAAGAATTTCCCTGCAATTTAATATAAGTTCTGTTGTTCACCTACTGATTGAAAAAAAAAAGCTAAAATAATGAGCAAAATGACTTATCTCAAACTAATAACCAGATAAGTTTTCTCTCTATCTTTCTTAATCTCTTCATATACTTCCTTCTTAACTATTTATTTAAAACTATAAACATTTTCCTATATGGAAGTGGTCTTGGATGAATGCTTACTAGTATGTCTGATCGTCAAAAATAAATTATGAGACGAATATCCCTCCTAGAGAAAATGTTCTTGCCTAAGTGATCTATTGTGTGTATGTATTCTTCGTGTATGAGTACAGACTAATTTAAAAATTTACAAACTATATAAGAAAGTCTTGTGTGATTGTTTTACCCAAAATAAAATCAAAAAGCGTTTATACAGTGTATATTATACCGTATAAATAAAAATTTTTATACAAAAATATTTATGGTATATAGATTCATTGAAAACCACCTGCCTCTGATATTAATATATATATATATTAGGAATGTGGGTGTATATATATACACATTGTTATTATATATATACCGGTTCCTCCGCTCCAACGAACGAGCTTGTCATGTTACATGACAGGTTGTGGAGTGGGGGAGCTTTAAACCCTATTTTACAGATTATCCTGGTTCCTGATGAGAGAATTTCGCCATTTTCCAATCAGATGCCTATAGCTGGATGTGCGGAATCTTCATCTTATAAATCATAGGACCCAGTGGAGAGAGTAATTATGGTTGAAAATAAAATAAAAGGAATAAGGAAAAAGACTTCCTCATATTGTTTTTATTTTGCAAAAATATAATATGCCATGATTTTAAGTAAAGTTTCATAGGTTGCAGAAGTACAGGGGTTTTCAATGAATTAAGTATTATTGATGATCCTTTCTTCTTCCTATGTGGAAAGGGAGATCATCGTAATACAATTACAAAAAAAAAATAAGTTATTTTTTTGACAACCCCTGAAATACATATTTTTGTCCAACTCTTCTTAAAGTAAAATTTAAATTTCCTAATTGAATTCTAGTCCTTGTTTCTCTTCTTTTGTTTTAAATAGTTGGTCAGTTTCTCAGAGTTATAGTGGGACCGTTTTAAAAATTGTGGGTCCACTCTGAGAAAAGTGAGAGAGAGGAAATGAGTTAGTTTACTCTGATTCATTTCGTCTCCTGACTGACTGTTGAAATTAATACCTTAGCATAGAATATATATTTGTGCATTTTTTATTTTTTATCATAAAATCCTATCATGACTCGATTACTGCCGAATATATTGTACTTTTCAGAATGGATAGCCGAAGTAAAAATCTCTGTCGGTTCCCAGAGTACCCGGACTAGTCAACTTCTCATGATGCCTGTGGTTTCTTCTGAAATGTCTTTTGAAGTTCTTTTGGCTAACAATGGTCTCGGCCTTAATGACATCAAATGTAAGACCATAGTTATATGGTCCCTGGCAGGATGGTTTGAAAGAAAAAAGAGATGCAGGATCGGGGCAAAACACGGCAACTATATATGAACCCTTTGAGATCTGTCTGTGGAATGCTATTCCCGGGATCATGACCAAGACTTCTGAGTCCAAGCTACAGTTATATATATGTTCGCCATCTAAAAAAATTTACACGCCTCTACCAAAAGCGTATCCTTCATGAATTGGGTCATAATGCACAATATCCCCTTGATGATCCTGTATCCTTACCTTAACAAGTACCAATGGCCGGAGAAGAACATCGTCCGAGGGAAATGACATATTGGATTTCCATCGGAAAAGCATACTAAAGGCGGAGTACTTAAAGTCACCCCTCATATCAAATATTTCAATAAAAAGACCCATAATGATCATTCTTTCGTATCCACTAAAAGGATGGATCCAGAAAATGATGTCTCTCATTCTCGATTTCATACTGGTCATGATGAATCTCCCGCAGAAACTATTCCCTGAATTCACCCTGATGGTCCAAATCCAGTCCTGTACAAACTGTCTTCCTCACTATTTCCAATATAAAAATTAGATTTCTCCTTCAAGGAACAGCCCAATGATATAGTCCAGTACCTCTCCTCCTCAGTCAAATTATCCACCAAGTGAATCCCAGTCTGTGCCCTCGTGTCCTCCACATCCTTCTTGTATTTGTCATTCCGATTTATTCATTGACTATGAGTCTGCTCTGGATCCCAGCGTTAAGGTTGTACTGCGTACAGGCTTACGCTGGGTGATGGAGCAAAAGGCTTCTGTACTATTGATGCAGGAGTTCAACGAAGAGAAAGAATCTGCTGTTCGTCTTTCGTCCCTGCCTAAGGCACAGAAATTATAGAATTTGTATATATATAATAATTGTTGGAAAAATTTATATTGTAATTTATATTTAAGAGTCCTGGTTGTCCTTCTCTACGCTGTTCTATGCTCTTGGCCACCTCTTCACTCCCGTCTTTCTCTGAACGACGTCGAAAATTAAGGTGGGGGTTTAGATTTAGCGGGGGAGGATATAAGGGAGATGTTGTTCGTGCATAGTTGTGCCATTGACGACTGAATTAACCCATAGTAACGGTTTTATAAGTTTAAGGTTTCTCATTGATCCAGTCTGGACACTACGATCCAGCCTGGACGATGATTGTATTATATTATATATTATTGCTTTATTTATTGCCAAAACTTAGAGAATTATAGAGGTTATAATTATGTTCTCTCTTTTTTTTAGTTTGGATATATGATTTGATGTTATTGATAATATTATAACCTAAACACTTTGTTAAAGTTCTAACGAGTACATGATATTGTACCAAAACATTGTTAACAAACAATTCCATACATACTCGAAGACTTTGAAGACCTGGAAGTTAGATATCCAGATTTTCCAGGTTAGTGTGTACGGATAAATAAAAGACTCCAATTCATTCATTATGTAAAATTTATTAATGTTATGTGCTGGAAAAGCAGTAGTAACCCAAATGTTATTGTTGCAGTTTAATATCAGAAAGAACCTGCAACTATTGAATTAATTGAACAAGCCCCTCTTGGAAATTGAAAGGGTAAATTCAATAAAGTAATAAAGTACATATAATATTATATGTAAAAAATACTGTTATAAATGAAGATAAAGTGTGATCAAGTGTAGTAATCCCCTTTATTATTTATTTTGACAGGGTTTCAATCTTTGGTTTCATTTTATGGTTTAAATTCAGGGTTTCAGTCTCTGGTTTAAGTGCCTGGTTTCATTTCTGTTTTGAATTCAGTTTTTTTTGTTTATCCCAAAATCCTCAGTTAAGTATAGTATATTTGTCATAATTGAGTCAGAATTTCTATTTCTTCCCTTACTTCATTGCACGAATAATATTTGGAATCGTTTGGTTTCCACTCTTGAATCTGATCCTGAACTTATGTACATAATCATAATACATTGGATTTTAAGTATAATTCCAATGTATTTATCTAATTAAAATATATCATATAATCAAATTCATATAACTTTTATCATAGTTTTGTTGGGAGTGGATTGTGTTATCTTTACCTTTTCACAAACCTCCCACATGTATATATTTTGAGTGAAACAAACTTTTTTATAGTGTGTCAATATCCTAGATTTTGATTCTCTATTGACCTATGATTATATTATTATTGTTCTTCAATACGGAAAAATATCTGGATTAGTCTCCATTGATAGGATAGATCCGGGAACGATCTAGTTAAGTAAACCCTTCCTCTGGGTAAGACCTGTAAATTATATCAAAATTGCGTATTTAAATTAAAAAACTCACAATCCTCCGAATAGTCACACAAGTAAGCAGGCCAACGGAGTCCTGAGACAATCTCCCTCCGTACGGAAAAAGCTTAACCTGCTCCGTAATACCTCTGATGGTGTCAGTTGGTGCCTGTGCTTACTAGACATTCAAACCACATCTATCGAACATCACCCAATAATGTCCAGAGCTCCAATATTATATCTTTGACCTCCGAATCTAGCGTATAATCTTCTTCGACCTCGACTTAATGAGAATAAGTGGAGAAAGACCTTCCAGTCGGGTACGAGTGTTCGGTCCCAGCGTGCTTCTCTCCGCACATATATAAAGAATGTTTTAAAATCTTCCTCCTATTGTCCTCGAACAGTCGAAGCCCTCACTATGGCCATAGCTAGCGTTTAACCACCTGGACCACGATGAATTATTAAATTAGGAAAACCTTGGAAGAAATACTTTCTTCCCTCAGAGCTTCCCAGCTCACATCTCTGGTTCCACTCAGAGAGGGGAGATGATTTTATATTTCATTTTTTACAACTGCTAATGCTCTAGTATAGTTTCGAGGAAAAAATATAAAGAAATCTTTTATAATACTCTCTCCTAATTGCCATCTGAACATCGAGCCCTCACTGATGGTAATATAGCTATCTTTTACCACTGGACCACGATGAGTAAAAAGGAACCTTGGAAGAGATAACTTTCTTAATTAGACGGCTTCGCCCGCTCACCACTCGGGGTCCTAGCTCGAGAGAGGTTGATGTATCATTATCATCTTTTACAACTGCTAATACTCTCGCAGATCGAATATACAATGTTGGTCCAGTGGTAAATAACGTTGGGGCTTATGCTATATATCAGTTGTAGGGCTCTGATGGTTATTCGAGATCATAAATATAGAGAGAACTAATAAAAGATTCTTTGATATCTTTCGAAACTAGAGAGAGTATTTAGCAGTTAGTAAAAATGATAATGATTTATAAATACATTCTCTCTTTGAAGTGGGACCCGAGTGTGAGGCGTGGAAGCCTCTGGGAAGTAAGTATTTCTTCCAAGGTTTTGCCTATTTAGCTCCATCTGTGGTCCAAGTGGGAGAGAAGACGCTACGGGTAGTGGTACCGATCAGTGAGTAGGCTGTCATGTTCGAGGCCAAAATAGGAGAGATTAAAAAAGATTCCTTTATATTTTCAGTAATCTGCGAGAAAGTATTTAGGGCAGTTGTTAAAAATATAAATGATATATATATATATAGTATATAATTATATATTATATTATTATTAATATATTATATATATATTAATAATATAATATTAATATATAATATATATATATATATATTAATATATTATTAATTTATATATATATATAATAATTATAAATATATTTATATATAATATTATATTATTATATATATATATTATATATATATATATATATTATTAGTTAGTATTTATATATATATATGATATATATAATATATTATATAATTATTTATATATATTATTATATATATATATTTATTATATATATATATAATATAATATATATATATTATTATATATATATATTATTTATATTATATATTATAATATATTAATATATTATAATAATATATTTATATAATATATATGTATATTAATATATATATATAATATATATATATTTTTTATTTTTTTTTATTATATATTTTATTTATGTTTTTTTATTATTTTTGTTTTATTTATACTGATGCATATGCTGTTTGGATGCTTCTATTGTTATTTTGAATTTTTTTTTATTGTTTATTTTTAATTTGCTCCCTAAGCCTGAGTCGGAGACGCGCGATGTATACCCCACTTCCTTCTTACTGGAGGAGAGTAGCGCCAGGCTAGCAGAGGTCCGTGCGTCCATCCCCTTTCCCAACCGCCTGACAACAGGTCATTACATCATTCCGGGACGGAAACGTTCTATCCTCTTTGCGCGGAGGGCCAATTTCAAAATTCAGGGGAAAAGTTTTTCTCAATGCATCGTTTAATCTCGTAAATGTTCTAAGGCGTTCGAGCCAATTTTCACGCCAATATTGAGATAACTTCCCCCCGACCAGAAAACAAACCACAGACTCAACAATTCGAGAAAAAGCTCTATTTTTCCGTAAAAAGGCGGAAAAATCCGCCTTTTTTGGCCTCTAACCGCGGAACGACGACTGCTGAGCTTCGACACCTCTCCGTGAATTTTTCTCTCGATTTCAGTTTTTCGACTAAGGTCACGGAAAACTGCTAGAGGGGTAAGCAGAGTTCCACTTCCTCGCGATCCACCGTCGTCGTGAGTCTATATGCCAGGAGAGGGTGACGAGACAACAGACAGTCACGCACCAAGCTAGAAGCCCAAACCCGGACACCACGCGCTGGGAGAGAGAAGGGAACCCAACCTCGCTCTCTCCCCGTTCTTGACTGGACTTGGAAGTACCCTCTTGGCAGCAACTAAAGAAGAGGGAGAGACAGCAGAGCTTTTCAGCAGAAGCGGACCCCCAGTTCCATAATCAAGACACGAACGCAGAGTTTTGCCAGTTCGTAGAGGGGATGGAAGACCTGCTTTTAATGTTCCGTTCGAACTGCTGAAAGCCCCGCTGCTCGACTGACACCCTTCCCGTAAGTAAACTCCTCGACGTATACCCCTACACCACTCGCTAAAACTCCCAGTAGAGATGAGCGGGGGACCGCGTCATCCTTTCATGCGACCACGAGGTTCTATTGACATCATTCGCCGGACGAAACGTCTTATCCTCTTGCGCGGAGGCCAATTCAAGTCAGTGGGAGGCTTTTTTCTCAAATGCATTCGTTACTCGTAAAATGTTCTAGGCTGGTCTGAGCACATTCCGCCCTATATGGAGTATACTTCCCTCCCGACAAAGAAACGAACCAAGACCAAACAATTCGAGAAAAAGCTCTATTTTTTCCCGAGTAAATAGTGGGAAAAATCCGACTTTTTTTGGCCATCTATATCCGCGGAATTCGACGACTGCTGAGCTTTCGACACCTTTTCCGGAATCTTTCTCTCAGATTCCGGTTTTTCGAACTATGTCACGATATACTGCTAGTAGGGTTAAGCAGAATCCACTTCTTCTAGTCTGATACTCACCGTCGTCGTGAAGTCTATAATAGCCAGGAGAGGTGACGAGACATACTGACAGTTTACACGTCAGTATTCGTAATAATGAAGTCCAAACCCGGACAATTATTATTATTGATTATTACCACGTGTAACCTTGTGGTGATGTGAGAGAAAAGGAATCAACCTTCGCTTCTCTTCCCCGTTCTTGAAGGTACTTTGAAGAGTACCTTCTTCTTGATCAGCAACTTATTAAGAAGTGAGAGACAGCAAGTCTGTTCAGCAGTATAGACGACCTCTACAGTGTTCCATATCCTCAAAACTACGACAGAGTTATATGGCCATTTTGGTAGAGGGGAGATGGTATAGAACAACTGTGCTTTTTTTGTCTTCCAGTTATCGAACTTGCTGAAGTATCGCTGAGCTGACTAGACCCTTCACGTAGTAAAACTGCCTTCGATGTATTTAAACCTACTACCACTCGCTTACTTACCAGCTCTCACAGAGAGAGAGGAGGCAGGGGGGCCGCGCCATCTTCCAAGCGACCTAAAGTCATTGACGATTCAATCGCCGGGACTGGAACGGTCTAATCACTCTTGGCGACGGAGTGGTCTATATTCCAAGTCGCAAGCGGGCAAATGGTTTTTCTCAAATGATTCGTTACTCGTAAGTTCTAGGCTGCCGAAGACATCCTGGCCTAATGAGATAACCTTCCCCCGTACTCTAAAAACAACCACAGAACCAACAACATACGAAGAGAAAGCCTCATTTTTCCGTCAAAAGAGCGGGACACAAGCGCCCTTTTTTCGATCCTCGAAGTCAGGGAAAGCCGAGAGTCCAACCGGCTTAGCACCTCTTCCGGGACTCAGACCTTTTCGTTTTTGAGCTTTTCACTTTTTGTCCCGTGATGACCGCCACCCTCGAGTCTGGCAGTCTCTCCGTACCGCCGCTTAGGACTCTTGTCGAGAGAGCTTTATCCCAGTGAGAGGGCAAAGGTAGGATATAATGCCTTCTCGCTCTCTACTTTACGAGGAGAGTTGCGAACAACTAAACTGTGAGAAGAACTCGTGTCCGCCCAGCACCTGGCGGTCCTCATCGAGCTTTGCCGCTGACACAGGCAGAACGCGGTTGTGAGGTCCTTCCCATTCCCCTCAGTCCACCTCAGGACCCTGCGGTCCACTCCTGAACGCAGAGAGAGACGTGACATTGACTTTAACAGGCATAATGCTCGGAACCTCCGGAGTGTGACCCCGGAAACTCATTCTCCGCATGCTCACCATCATTCCCGTTCCACCTCTCCGCAATGCATCTACTCGCGAGAGTGGGAAGGCAGAGGATGATGGGGCGTCTGCCTGCGAGTACGAAGGCGAAGAAGTCTATTGGCAACCATCCTTACCGGGAAGACCTTCTCTTCTTTCTCGCGAGGATGCCAAATCTTCAAAGTCGGGGGTAAAGGGTTTGGTCTCGACTCGGCTCGCCTCCGTAGATGTTTCTAGACGGCCCAGGCGCCGCCCTCCCGAGAATAACCTCCGAGCCCGCGAAGATCTGTCAAGAGCTCAACGGTCGAAAAAGCTCTACTTTCCGTAAAAAGGCGGAGACAATCGCCTTTTTTCGACCAATCGATATGCTCACTGACTTTTAATCGTGAGAATAAGTTCTCTGTTGATACTGCTGACACCTACTGGTCTGTGACATTCTCCTCTCCGTGGAACTACGACCAGCCTCTTTATTTTGAGTTGTGTTTCAATCCTTATGGTTTCAACCTCGGTAGAGTTACAGTCTAGCTACTTCTTGACTCTGCTCGCTTCTCGTGGACTGCATTCGCACGTGATGGCCTCCGACTGTCGATTCTTCTAGTGAGAGAAGGCATTTTTATTCCTTGAGAGGGCAAGAGAAGGACATAAAAAAGTTCCAGAATTCTCAGGCCGTTGCTCCTTACTTGTATCGTTTAGGAAGCCTGTCGAACATTATCTGTTGAAAGACCTATTCCGGGGTTCTCCCGACGCCAGCAGCCAGGGATCTCATCGTAAGCTTTGGCCCTGTCTACTAGAGGAAGAAACACAGGAGTGAATGTCTAATCCGACATCCGAGCAGGCTGCAGTCCCACGCTCCTAGGCTGCGACACTTGCTCTACGAACGCAGAGAGATGACTGACATGACAAGAATTACAACGGTATTGCTCGCGGAAACACGGCTTCCGTGGAGTGGTTGCAAAATCTCATCGGAGTAAACTCATTCTCACGGATGCCTTCACCAATTCATTCTTTCCCCCTCGTTCACCTTCCTTATCCGTCATGCATCTATCGCGGAGATTGTGGAAGCAGAGAGCGTATGTATGGGATGCTTCTATCCTGCGAGTTTACGAAGTCGACATTTTGGCACCTTCCTTACCTAGGAGACTCTTTATCTTTACTTCTCTATGCTTAGAGATGTGCCAATTCACAATGTTCGGAGGTATAAGGTTTAGTTTCTCGGACTCTCGACTTTGTGCCTCGTAGAGTCTAGACGGCCCCATGGCCCCGCCTTCCCGAGATAACCTCCACCATCCGCCAGGATGATCGTTTCAAGAGCTCACAGGGTCCCGAGTATAAAAGTGCTCTTACTTATTCCGTAAATAAGGCGGAAATCCGCCTTTTTATTCGACCTCTAGAAAGAGGTGGAAAGCTCGATGCGAGCTCACGCTGCACCCTCTCTCGGGACTCGCCATTCGATTGAGTTTTTACACTTTTGCCCGGGACGTGCCACTATTAATCGTTCGGCTATGTCCTCTCCGTTACCATCCGGTCTTAATATCTCTATGTCACATTAGAGATGTCTTTATCCCAGTGAAGATGGGAAGGTGAAGGACATATAATGCCTTCTTCGACCTCTCCTACTTATCGTAGGATAGAGCTTAGTGTCGAACAATATCACTGTGAGAATGACCTCGTAGTCCCCGCCCTTCAGCATAGCCGGTCTCTATCGAGCTTTTGCCTGCTGCGACACAGGCAGACGCGGTGAAACCCCACATCCTCGCCTATCAGTCCATCGGTCACTCTAGGCTCTATTGCGTTAACCAACTTTATTCCAGACTGCCAGAGAGAGACTTGACTAAATTGACATTAACTACGGGATTGCTCGGAAATCCTCGAGTGTGTTGACACCCGTGAGTAAAACTTCATCTCCACCGGATTCTCATCACCCATCTTCTCACCCGTTTCCATCATTCTCCGTCATTGCATTCTATATTATCAATGGATAAAGTGTGGTAAACTAGTGTAATAAGCGATGATGGGGCTTCTGCTCATGGAGTAACGAATGTCGTTCTCATTGGCACTTCCTTTACCTATTAGGAGAAGACCTTCTTCTTTCTTCTCGCAAATGATGGCCTAAATTCCTTCAGTAGGGGTAAAGTTTGTTCTCGGACTGCGGCTCTGCCCTCGTAGATGTCTTATGAATGACGGCCCTAGGCGTCCGAGCCTTACTCCGAGAGATAACTCCATCTCATGCCATAGAAAAGTATCGTCCCTAAAGAATGTCTTCAAACGGTGGTCGAATTAACAATGGCTCTACTTTCCGTAAATAAGGCGGAAAATTCCTGCCTTATTTTTCTTGAGACCTCTTATTAGAGTCATAGGATAGCTCGATCCGCATGAGCTTGCACCTCTCTCGGGACTCGACCTTCCTTCGATTTTGATTATTTTTTCACTTATGGTTCGTGAAGACCACCATATCCGATTATTCTGTGTTCTGGCAGTCCATCCTGTACTACCGGCTTAGGACTCTAGCGAGAGATGCTTAATCCCAGTGAGAGGAATTGCAGGGAGGACAATTGCCTTCTTTCTGTGCTCTCATTACTTTACGTAGATTAGAGCGACGACAACGTGAGAAGTACATCTACTGATGTCCCCACGCTACAGTCAAGCCAGGCTGTCCTTCATCAGCTTAAT
>JABUQX010138491.1:20000-27500 GCA_015478945.1 Trachelipus rathkii
CTATATATTTTTTATTATATTATATATTATTATTAATAATTATTACATATAATATCTATATATATATAATAATTACTATTTCGGTATTCTTGTTGATACCTTAATATTAGTTTATACCTGGTTATCATTATACAGCATTATAACAAATCAAATTTTATATGATAAAGGAAAGTTTTCAATTCTTTGACAACTTGCAATAGACGATTTTTCATTTAATAAAATTTTATTCATATTAATAAGAATTAATTTTATTAATGAATTGTTATTGGACTGAAAACTTTAATAAATAACTCACTGCTCAAAAGGAAAAAAATAAAAAAGGTTTTTTCTGTTGTTTTTTCATCACAACATTAAAATCGATAAAAAAAATGAGAAAATTAACAGGAAATGAATAAAAAATTATTGTAAATTATGATATCTGTACAATTACATGAAAATTTTATTTGATTGATTAATTATTAATTTTTAATTGTTCTCTCAGAGTTTCTATTCTCAGTAGTTTTATTTCTTTAATATTTATATTTTTTAAACAGATTATGAACAGCCAAATAATTAAATAATAAGAGTTAATTAATTTGATGAAAGCAATCTGTAATTAATGAAGTAATTAATTTCAATATAGAGTTAATTAAAATAGTGGTAAACACAAATTTTAATACGAATAAATCGAGCTATGAATGAATATAAATCATATTTAAAATAATCGACAATGAAAAGGTTATATCACATATGGAGAAGGAATTAAGTTCAGGCATTGGAGAAAAAAAATGAAGAAAGAATTTAAGAAAATATTACAGGGAATTGGGACATCCCGAAGGAGAGCCTGGAAAGAGAGGGATTAGGGAGGTGATACCAAGACAGAAGAAAACACGACAAAAAAAAAGGTGTGTGTGTGTGTGTGTGTGTAGTAGAAGAGAGACGAGAGAGAGAGAGAGAGAGAGAAGTGATGGACGAGAGAGAGAAGAGAGAGAGATGAGACGAGAAGAGAGAGACGCAGACATTAACACAACAAAGACACTAACAATAATAAGAAATAAAAAAAAAAAAGTCCAATAAAAAATAAACGCAGAATCATTAAAAACATAAAGAAAATTATGAATAAAAAATGAGAAAGAAATTAAATTAAGGCAAATAAGGAATTAATAATACTATCATGTTGAAAGCATTTCGTAGGAACACATTCAAATATATTCACAGAACGCGAAGAAAATTATTTTTCATGTGAATATAACACATCATTCTGAAGCTACTTAACACACATTCATACTTTGCTGCAATAATAATTAATAATTAATAAAATATTAATATAATTAAATATTTATATAATAATAATAATTAATAATAAAATTAATAATAATAATAATAATAATTAATTAATAATAATTAATAATATATTAATCAATAATATAATTAATAATATATAAACTTAATTAATAATCAATTAATAATATAAATAGCAATAATAATAATTAATATTATACTATATTAATAATATATAATAATAATAATAATAATAACTTAATAATAAGCAATATATAATAATAATATTAATTTAAATAATAATAATATTATTAATAATCATAATAATAAAAAAAACATAAATAATAATAATAATAATTAATTATAAATAATAATAATTAAAATAATTAGTAATAATATAATAATATAATCTAATATAATAATAATTAATATATAATAATAATAATAATAAATAATAATAATATATTAATAAATAATAATAATAAAATAATAATAATAATAATAATAATAATAATTAATAATTAATAATAATAATTTCATATTTTATCATTTCAAATACAGAACCATAACCATAACCAACAAATTTTACAATATAAAAATCCACAACTACATCCAACTAATCTGTACTATAATTCACAATCCAAAAATGACAACGCACTAACTACTAATTACCAATTTACAAGCACAACTATATACCAATACAATTACAAATTGTAATTACATATTTCATTAGTAAATTTACAGTCTTACAAATAAAATCAATTTATGATCAAATTTTGGTAAAAACACATCTCTCTATCTATTAAGTAGAAATAAATTTTGCAAGAATCTCTACCAAAATTTAATGCTCGCATATTTATCTACTTTTTTACATTCTGTGATTTCTTATTTTATACTTTTACACGCTTGATAGTTATTATATTGTTCTATTCTATCTATTCTAATCTATCTATCTATCTATCTAATCTATCTATCTATCTATCTAATCTATCTATCTATCTATCTATCTATCTATCTATCTATCTATCTATCTATCTATCTATCTATCTATCTATCTTATCTATCTATCTATCTATCTATCTATCTATCTATCTATCTATATGATCTCATCTATCTATCTAAGGCTGTTTGAATATGGAATTCTGAATAGGATTAAAGATTATGTCATTCTGGATGATAGGCAGCATGGATTTAGGAAAAATTGCTCTACAGAGACTGCAATCTTCGTTTTGAAGGAAACAATTGCAGAATACATCAAGGGAGGTTCAAACCATGTATGCGGCATCTCCTTACGACCTTTCGAAGGCATTTGAACAAAAGTAATCATGACATTTTTATTTAAGAAAATTGGATGAATTTGAAAAATTCCTGATATAATGCTATAATATTCTAGTGCATATGTTACAAAAATCAGTTTGCTCATGTTTAAATTTAAAAGTAATGTATATCAAATAGATGGAAGATAAAAAATGGTGTTAGAAACAGTTTATTTGAGGAATTCTGTCACCTATTTTCCTACTCTTTTGCCAATTTATATAATTAAGATATGAAACTTTAATAAAAAGAAATCGGTAAATAGTTAAAATGTAGGTTGCGAAGATTAGGTATGAGCATGTCATTATAATGAATGGTTAGTTATTGTACGCACGATGATTTCTAGGTTTTTTGTTGCAGTCTTCCCTTCAATAGAATGACTAATCATACTTTTTGGACAAATAATACTTCTTAGACATATATCGGATATAAGTGTATTTAGAGTTTATAGATTTTATTAATTGCTTTGAACATTAAATGTTATAATATAAATAGTAATCAGATCGTAATGCGTTTTTGTTATAGATATTATTACTATACTAAAAAATAAGTGATGTAATTAGTTAATAGTAATGATTTCTTCAGATTATGGTTTTCTTAATATTATTATTTATTAATGTTCTTTTTATGTATGAATAATCTAATAATATATCTTAGCTTCTATTAATTTTTAAAATATAATCTAAGATAGAAATAAATCTAAGTTATACGTTAGTCGAAGGTAGGGTATATATTATTAGTTTCATCTTAGGAAATTTTTAATGTTATTTTAAGTAAGATTATTGGTTCCTTTAAGATCAGGATATTTGTATGCTCTTCTTAAATTGTAATTATCATTTTGTAATTAGCTTCATTATTCTATGGAGGCTAATTTATTGGTATGGACAATAAGTATATTTTATTCTATTATATATGATCAGTTTTACAGCATCAGAATTTGAAAGTTAGTCTTTCCAATGTCTTTAAAATTAATGTTTTATGGAATTTCGAATAGGAGTAGTAATTCATTTTATTTATTTTGTTAATTCATTTTTACCACTGCATTCATACTATTAATCAAATATTTAATACAATTTGAATTATGTCATCTGTATTTTTAGATTTATTTAGTAAGACCTTGTAAATATCTATTTGTTTTAGATAAATAAAATTAATGTAATATTTGAAAAAGGGGTATTTTTTTAGCTACCACGCTTATATGGACATTCACATATTTTTGATGCAACTCTAAATATTGGAGTTTCATTGTATATTTTATTTTGATAATGTAATTTTTTTGATGTCATCTCAAAGCGAGAAATAATAAATTAATGTTCAAATAAATATGGGATGGATCCATTAGAATAAAACATGGATGGTGGAATATGTATTATTTTGTGTTAAAGTTTATATATTATGTATTTTATAATTTTATAATTAATTCTATTATATATATTATATTATGTAATATAATTATTTATTTTTTAAAATAGACTCAAGTGTAATCGAAATAAAAAATATAAGTCTAAAAGTAATTAAAAGAACTATCTTATACTTTATCTATCTATCTTATCTATCTATCTATCTATCTATCTTTATCTATTTATCTTTCATATCTTATTCTAATTCCTATCTATCTATCTAATTCTTATCTATCATTATCTATTCGAGGTGTCTATCTACTTAGGGGGATATGGAATGGAATATATGGGAAGTTGTGGAGTAGGATGATGATAGACTAAGAGGCGATATGCAGGATGTTGTTGATCTATTTGGGATAGCTAAGCAGAAGGGCAAAATTTTACCAAAATTTGTAAGCCGAGTCTCCTATTAGGTTCAACTTTCACCTGATCTAAGCGATTTGAATATTGTATAATGAATGGTCTTATTTCCTCTAATTAGAATGAAGTTAACGTAAGCTAAAGAGAAGAGGTTTACGTTTAGTGTCAAACTTAGAAGATCATTAGACCTAATTGAAAATAAAGAGTAGCATCAGATATGATAAGTGTTAAAGAAAATCTATTTTTTGAAATTAAAAAATGAAATGATGATAAAATTGTAATAGATAATATATGTTAATGAATAACGTTTTCATTTATGAATGCGAGCGATGGAGAGGGAGATTGAGCAAACGATGTCTCCAATATTGCCTGTGCCCGTCAGCTACTTTCAGCTTCTCAGATAGATATAGAGTGTCTTTGATTTTCTTAGATATTGCATTGAAAAACATGTTGCCGGTTCCACGTCTCCTTCAGTTCCTTCTCTGATAGAGGAGAGTCCATGTATTTTGCCTGAAATACAGTATTTTTGTCCAGTGCCTTATTTTCAGCTCAATTTCTAGACTTCTCAGATAGAGAAAATAGTCATGAATATTTGGCGGAAAATTTAGTTTTACTTCAAGTAACATTGAGATAATGTAAAACTGACCCTAGTAAATTGATGTCTAGGGCTAGATAATTTGTATATCTTAAATCTTAAGGTAAGAAAGGGATAAATGGTTATTAAATAATATTGTTTTTGGATGAAGATTCTCTATAAATGAAAGAGAAATTTAAATTTGAAAAGAAATAAGAATGAAGCAGAGTTTAATAGAGAAAATAACGAAGATGAAGGTTTCACTTTAGTAAGATCTCGTAAAAAATTTAAAAATATTATATATGGTGCTAAAAATTTTAACCCATCTGATAATTTGAGAAGTGCTAAGTCAGTTTTAGATTTGTATATCGGTCGCTGTGACCTAACTGTTAAGGATGATCATATAAAAGAGTATATCAAGAATAATTTAAATGTTGAACTTCTAAAAATCGAAGAATTAAATTGTAGAAATCCTTATTCTAAATCTTTTAAAATTACTACAGAATTGAAAAATAGAGTTAAGATATTAAATGAAGACTTTTGGCCTGAAGGCATAATATGTAGAAAGTTCTTTAATAAAAATAAAAAGGAATGATGAATTCTTCGATTACTGGATTAAAGATTGCTACATATAATTGCAATTCATTTAGGAATAATTCTGAAGTTGTTAAGAAACTTATGTCTAATCATGATATTATATTATTACAAGAGATAATGTTAATGGAAAAGGATGTTTATGTAATAGAAAATTTATCCAACAAATGGGAGAATATAACA
Organism: Trachelipus rathkii; assembly: GCA_015478945.1. NCBI lineage: Eukaryota > Metazoa > Arthropoda > Malacostraca > Isopoda > Trachelipodidae > Trachelipus > Trachelipus rathkii. Next base: position 25,686 of record JABUQX010138491.1, read on the forward strand.
TTTGCTCAAAAAGAAGTTACAAACGTAATTCATGAGGGGAGACCGAAGAAGGGAATGTGTATTTTATGGAGGAAAGAGCTATCAGGAATGGTTAAACCAGTATTACACAGTGATTATATAATTGGTATAGTTTTAAGTGTAAATTTTAACAGGTTTTTGATTTTAAACGTTTATTTGCCCTGCTTTATAAATGATCAAGTTAGAATTTTGGAATATATTAATTCTTTAACAGAAGTGGAAGCAGTAGTGAAAAGTACGAAACACGATTATTTCTTTAATTATTATGGGAGATTTTAATACAGGTTTCGATGAATCAATTTTTGCAGGCCTGATTAATGATTTTATCGAAAGAAATAATCTATATATAGTTGATAATAGTTTACCTGGTGACTCATTTACTTATTTGTCTCCGGCACATAATACGACATCTTGGTTAGATCATGTATTGTGTTCAGGGAACTTAAAAGATATTTTTGATGCAGTGCATATTTTATATGATCATAGTTTGTATGATCATTTTCCGATATCCTGTAAACTAAGAATTGAAGATTGTAATCAATTTTTGGATTGTGAATATGTTAATAATGAGTTTATATATTGGAATAAACTCACGGTTGAAGAGAAAAATGAGTATGCTAATAATATAGACTACACTACTTGATAAAATAATTTTTTTAGAAAAAGTGAGGTTGTCTTTTCTTCTGCAGTAAGTCAAGTATAACTGCAGCAATGATAAACATTTAATTCAGATAAAACATTGGTATAAGAATATATGTAAAGTTGCTACAAACTGCAAGTAAAAAGTTTTCTGTAGTCATTAAAAATGTTAAAAAAATGTACGCCATGGAAGTGGTAATAAAAAATTAAGTTTGATTTTTATTAAAAAGAAAGCAATATATTGGCGAGGCTTGAAGCATTATGGTACAAGAAAAGGAATAGAAAAACGTCAGGGGTTTACGGAATGGTTGAATAATATATGGTAAATCACGAGCTAAGTTTACCATTTCCATTAAGTAAACATGTAGATTGAGGAATATGATTTTCCCAAATGAAAGATTTGGCCCAAACACTAATTAGTGGTAAAAGTTTAAATCTATTTTTTGGAATAACGGTTAGTAAGGAAGGTTTATTAAAGAGAGACGTAATAAAGAATTGATGAGAAATGATGATTGAGGAATATACGGAATTATTTCTCGATGGAAATTTAGGAAAGTTGTTTGATGATAGATTCTTCCCAATCTCACAACCTAAGAATCTTTTAAAAAAACGGTCATTGGACAGAAGGTTTAAATGAATATTCACTGCTATTGGAAATTTAATGAAATTTTTCAAATGAAAAGATTCAATCTTTAGGTTCCAGTGGGAATTTTGGGATTTCTTATTCATCTTGTAAGTACACATGAAAATACTTCGGATCAATTTATTGTCTATACAATTCCTGAGAAAGCCATGGTAATGATGCACATCATATTCCCTGTCGCACCTATTGGACTGGCGCTCGATATACCACGTTATAAAAAGTATAAAATACAGGGAAATTTGCTGTGATTCCAATAATATAGACCGGTGATGATGTCATACTGTTTTTCTAAGGCTGTTTGAATTAAATGGAATTTTCTGAATAGATTAAAGATTATGCTCATTTCTTAAGGATTGTCATTCTGGATGATAGGCAGCATGGATTTAGGAAAAATTGCTCTACAGAGACTGCAATCTTCGTTTTGAAGGAAACAATTGCAGAATACATCAAGGGAAGTGTTCACCATGTATGCTGGCATTTCCTTTAGTACCTTTCGAAAGGCATTTGACATAAGT
>JABUQX010138492.1:0-2500 GCA_015478945.1 Trachelipus rathkii
TATATATATATATATATATATATATATATATATATATATAGTTTCAAATGTTAATTTGTTAAAACTTAAAAGCTTTTTAGTAATTTAGAAATTAAGAATATATCAAAAATTGCTAGTCTTTTGGTTAGATATGGCATGTAGTTTAAAAGTTCTTTTACCAATTTCATTTAAATATTTTTGTATTGCATTATTAAAGCTAGATTTATCAAAATTGTATTTTTTGTTAGGGGTAGTCATTTTGGATATTAAACCCTTTTAAGTTGTTTATGAAAATAATTAGTCAATTTAGTAAATGGTCTCATATAGGCCTATTCATATTATTATATATTGTTATTTTAATATTAGTTATTAGTTTGACTTAACATAATCAACAAAAAAAATATTAAAATAATTTTTTTACACTTTTTGTGTGAATCATTTCTTCTAAATTTATTTATTTCATTAAATGTCTCATTATTACTTTCAATGAATTATAACTATTTTTATTTTCAAAACTACCTTTTAAAAATATAGGTCTCCGGCCGGAGAAAGCCGGGGATCTTTAAAAATGCAGGAACTCCGGTCAAGCCGGAGCTGGAGCCAGAGATCCGGTGCATCCCTAATATATATATATATATATATATATATATATATATATATATATATATATATATATATATATATATATATATATATATATATATATATATATATATATATATATATATATATATATATCAAACATCCGTATCCGCATCCGCATCCGCGGAGCGGATATTAAAATCAAACATCCGCATCCGCATCCGCGGATGTGAAAAAAATGACATCTGCTGCATCACTAATATATATAATGAGGAAACTTTTAACATATATTAAATTAAATAAGAGATCTTACCTTAAATTTGCTATACTTAGTAAATGTTTATTTGGCGTTTAAAATTTTTTAAAACTAATTTATAATGTTGGGTTAAAGGAGCAACATTCCCTTTGGCTCATAGTAGAGATGGGTTACACTGGATGACATAAATTTTGTTAAATGGATATCATGAACTGTTTCTTATGTATTTCGGTATGCTGAAAACGAATATAACCTCCAAATTTGCACAACGGGCTTAGTTTTTTTGTAATTTTACATATTTCATAAACTAACAATATAATTCACAGAGTGTAAAATGTCTTGTTTTGTTTAACTCTATTTTCTTGCGATTTTATGAAAAAAAGGTGATCGCCAGCAATATAAAGCGTATAATAAGTAGGAACCAAAAAATAGATAAAATAAACGCCAAACATGATAAAACATGTTTAGCGAACTTGATAAAAATAAACCTCGGTCCGACGTTTTTCATGAGTCATTTGCCTTCAGTTTGTATTTGGACGTTGAATGTGAAGTGTGTGATATTAATATATTGTTGATTTATATATATATATATATATATATATATATATATATATATATATATATATATATATATATATATATATATATATATATATATATATATATATATATATATAAATATATATATAAAGATATATATATATATATATATATATATATATATATATATATATATATATATATATATATATATATATATATATATATATATATATATATATATACGTTCAAATTGTTTAATTTCACTTACAGATCAGATACCTTAAATAAAATGCCACGAAATTGTAAAAATGATACAAACAAATTTTGTTACATTTGTGGTGATTTAACGTGGAAGTCCTAAATGAGGAATATTACCCTTTAATAAAAGTATATAAACTTATTTTTACCCGTTGGTGATCAAGATAGTCTAAAATCATATTTGATGTGCGTTTTGTGTGTAACATTACTTAGCGGAGTTCTCGTTTAACGGACAGTCTAGACATATGCCATTTGCAATTCAGTGGTATGGAGGGAACCAAAGGATCACGCAATGGACTGTTATTTTTGCATTACAAAAATTGTTGGAATAACAATCAAGACCAAGAAGACCATTAAATATCCACACCTACCTTCGGCTATTAGGTCTGTTCCTCACAGCGAAGAGCTCCCCTCTGCACCACCTGAAAATGTGAATCTCCTGTCAGAAAACTCCGACGAAGAAGATTTACAATTACGTCCAGAAAATGACGACTTTGAAGACCTTGATTATGATGGGATGTCAACATAACCTCATAGCATTAATCAGCATGAACTCAATGATCTAGTTCGTGATCTATCATTGTCAAAGAAACAGGCAGAACTATTACCATCTAGATTAAAGGGTTGGAATCTCCTTGAGAAGGGAACTACAGTTTCCTCTTATCGGTGACGCGAAGAAGAATTCCGACGCTTTTTTTCGGTAGACAGCAATTTAGTGTATTGTACTGATGTTGATTCATTAATGAGAGAATTAGGAGACTGTCATGATCCTAAGGAATGGAGATTGTTTATAGATTCTTCTAAACTCAGTTTAAAAGCTGTGCTTTTTCATAATGGAAATGTTTCCCTTCGACTCCTATTGCCTATGGAGCCCATATGAAA
>JABUQX010138492.1:7500-21370 GCA_015478945.1 Trachelipus rathkii
GGAAATTTAAAAAATTTTTGGACCAAATTTATAAAAAAAATATTACAATGATGGAATACAAGACATGGGAAAGGTCCTGAATGAAGAAATTTTTTAATATGTACTAGTAACAGATTTTTGTTATTGCAAACTATCTGAAAAGTGGCCACGTGATGATTATGAGAAATATTTGAACTAATTTTGCTATTTTTAGGAAATAAAATTTCACACACTATCTAGAAACCGAACCTGTCAGTCGCCAGATGGAATGCGATAAAAAATTATACGAAAAAAATTTATGCGCTAAAAATTTATATTCTTCGCTATCAACTGCTACTTGCATTACAAGAGTCAGTAACACTGCTTTAGATAATTGTTTTCGTAGTTTTTTTTTTTACACGATGCCACCATTCATGGGCAGCAAAGAAAAAGCAAAAAAAAAAATAAATAAAAAAAATAAAAAAAAACAGAAAAACAAAAAACAAAAAACAAAAACAAATGGAAAGTAAACCAACCCAGTCCCTTGCCTAACGCAATTCCTTCGGATGGGAAGATTGAATACTGCCGGGAAAATAGATGAAGGCAAGGATTTCCACAAAACAGATGTAGCTGGAAAGGAGGTACCACAACGAGTGATCCTCGAGTCTCCAACATTCACACAATATTCATGTGAGAGCAAGACTCCTCTTGTGCTACGAGAGCGACGCAGTGGTAGAGGAATTCAAGAGGTCAATTTTCTTGAGCACCTGCCTTTGTAATGCCTATAGAAAAGATAAGGCGCCAGTGTCACGTCGCAGAGAAAAAGGGTCAAGGGAATCATAAAGTATGGGACAGTGTGAAAATCTATTAGTCTTAGACTCAACCCTATTCAAAAGAAAGGTGGAACCCGATGCACCCAAAATGTGAGAACAGTTTTCCATACAGGGTCGAGTAAAACCCTTATATAACTGGAGTATCTGAGGAGGAGAAAAAAATTCACCCAATTGAAACAGAATTCATAGCTTCTTTGAGGTCATTTAAGCAACCGATGCGACATGAGGTCTCAAAGACAATTCACTATTTATGTTCAGTCCAAGAATGTTTATGTTGATTACAGGTGAGGCATTAGAGCCGTCGAATGAGATAAGAAAGTTGGGAGGTGTTTTAGAGAGGGAGATATTAAGAACTTGAGTTTTAAAATATTTGAATTTTGCAAGATTGTGATTACCCCACTGAGAAATCCCAACCAGATCGGCAAGAATTGAAACGGAATGCTGTAGACGAGAGGCAACTCTAGATGCAAACGAGGGAGAACATTTGAAATGAGTGGAGGAATGGAGAGTTTATTCATTGACATAAGAGTCAACAGAGTTAGAAGTGCAGCTAAGAAGATCGTTGATGAAAAGTAGGAATAAAGTTGGAGATAAAACAGAACCCTGAGGAACACCACAATTAATATGAAAGGAAGAAGAGGTTGCTCCATCAACAAAGCTGAAATGAAACGATCTGAAAGAAAACTAGTCACGCAGGGCTGCGGAGCCGGAGTTGGAGCCGAAGTTGGAGCCGGAGTCGAGAGTTATAGCCGCGGTGCCACAAGGTATTGGATGGAGACGGAGCCGGAGCCAGAAACGGAACCGAAATTTTAGTGGGACTTGGAGCCGGAACCGAAGTCGGAGCCGCAAAAAAAAGCTGCTCCAGCTCCGGCATGTAAAAATTAAATAATTTCTAAATTTATTACTACTTTTGTTTTGTTTTTAATTAAAGTTCCCACCTCAGGGGAATAGCCCTATTCAAGGAGGGGAACTTCGTTTGGTAATTTCTACCTAGAATCCGGACTAGGGATCTAACCCGCGCCATTGCCATGCGACCCTGTTGTTCTACCGATTGAGCCACGGTAGTGACAAATACTGGTTATATATATATAATACTAATATATATATACTATATATATATATATATATATCATATTATATAGTAATATATATATATATCTATAGGGTATAGTATAGTATATATATATATATATATATATATATATATAGTAGTATACTGTATATATTGATATTATCTCTTATAAGTAAAATTAGTAAGTTCAATATTTCGGTTACTTAGAAAAATTCCTCTTATAATAACATCTTAGGGGAAAATTTGAACAAGGGAATTAAAGGAAATTTTATAAACAGAAACAAGCTTGTTGCATTCACTCTTAATAAGAGCTATACGATTTTTGATGAAAATGGAGAACACTTTTGGAAAAGATTCAGATTTATAATTAATGTAACCTTTTATTTTGAAAGAAGCTGCTATAGCTTTTTCCTTTAAACAATCTTGTAAAAAGGCACAAGGCAATTTCTTCCTCAACGCCAACCCCTTATTACTCTCGTGTAGTTTAATATAAAAATGACTAAAAGGAAAAAGATTAAAAATATGTCGGAGGTATACGTTACGTTGAATCATGTTTTATATATATAATAACAACTTTTAAAGCGTTCTTTCTCCCACTCAAGCTCTATAATTATAAATAGCTAAAACTTTTAAAACCATTAAAACAAAAAGGGAAATTATATGAGTTTAACATTTAAGAACGAGTTTACGTTTCGAGACCTATTTCCATGGACTCCTCGTCAGAACTAAAAAAAAATTTCTTCTATTCAAAAAACAAGGTTCAATGTAAGTACACGAGAGCAAAAATGGCAACATGGCTATTCTTTTAACTTATATTTAGCCTTATCGTTCCAAAGCCAAATATTTACAATTTTGTGATATTAATCTTTTTGTAACGGGATCAAGGCTTAAAAAATCTTCAGACAGGTTAAAGTTGCTGTTAGTGGAAATAAAAAAGACTCCAATAACTGATTTAAGTTCTTATCTTTAGAAAAAACAAAAACAAAAAGCAGCCGCCTCCCAATCAACAATGTGATCCTCTTGAGATAGATGTCTAAAAATCGCAATATTAGTAACCCTTCCTGACCTCCCCCCTATTTTGGTCTAATCTAGTTTTGAGGGTCTTTAAGGTTTCACCAAAATAGGAATATTCACACGTGGAACAAGGGATCCTATAAACTCCCCCTGAAACTTCAAATTTTGTTAGCGATTTATTTCTATGACTAAAGAGTCGGTGAGAGAGTCTCGTGAAGCGTAAAGATTTTATTAACATTAAAGGCAATGGACCTAGCATAAATTAATATTGTCAAAAAGATTGGAGTGAAAAAGGGAACAGACCTGTCATCCATTGTTGCAAACAGTTAAAGAGGAGAAAGGCTCCCTCAGTGCCAAAAAGCTGAATAATCAATCGGGCTGACTATTAGTTCACGATTAATTAATAGTTGGAATAGGCTCAGTTTTGTTTCGAAAGATTCAAAAGAAAATCAATTCTTGTTTTAAGGAAATTTTGTATCCTACACAAATACCTATGCACACACACCATAATAATTGTTTATTTAATGAGTAACTATTATTCCATGTAAAAGTAATGGAAAAGTTGATTTGTATGAGTGGGTTTATCGGTAAGCTTTTAAATGACAATCTGGTGTCAGTTGCAACTATTGAAAAGTCCAACACGGAAACATCCAGCCCACCTACTTTCAGATGTGAGTGAAGAGTAATCGGAAGGTCAAGTCATTAATTTGGTAAAAGGCAACGATCTATCGAACAGGAAGGTGGGAAATAAGACCAGCTCAATGCATCATCAACAATAACGTCTACGTAAAAACTCTGAGAATAGAGGGGGGGCATTGGAGAAGTTGGTTCTCGAAAAATTCATGTACGATATTGGCCATGATGGACTCCAAGCTTACCTTCCATACTTAACTCCAAAATATTGGCGATAAATCAATTGTTTAAGCGAAAAGTAAAAACATTTTGGGACATACATATTTGTAAACATTTGATAAAACTCGATATAGGTATAGGAACCATTTCAGGTACCAGGTATCCGGATAAAAGTTCTAAAAGATGGGGAATGGGAACATTGACAAAAAGACTGGTGACATCAAAACTAACCAATACGTGGTTATATGGAATAAATCTGAATATTTTTTTTTTAAAATCTCTGGTATTCAATATGTGGGAAGATTAAATAGTACCCAGTAATAGAGAGAGAAAAGAGGCCAACCATTTGTTCAACTTGGAAAACACATCATTACGCGATGATATAATTATTCTGAGTGGGACCACATCTTTATGCAGTTTGGAAATACCGTACAAGTAGGGAAGGATTAAGTTAGAAACAGAAACACTTTTCAAAATTTTCACAGGTAGTAAAGGCTTCACATGCCTCTTAAAGACATATAATGACATTAAGTGAGTTGGAAGAATCAGAGTTTATAAATATTTTCATCATTAGGTAAGTTATCAATCTTGGAAACGTAATCAGCAAAGTTCAAAATAAAAAACCATCCCGCTTATCGGCTTTACGAATAATATCTTTGTTTCTTTTAAGAGAGGAGATAGCACGTGTAAATCCACGTGGAAGAAAAGTACCTATTTTTTTTAATTTGTTAACAATAAGAGGTGATTGGTTGTATTCGAGCTGAAAGATCACAATATTTTCAATTGATTGGAAGGTGAGACTCCAACAGAGAAACTCAAACCAAAACCCAATAATTGGGCTTCGAAAACATCTAGTAGATAATCGGATAAATAAGTAATGTTCAAGTAATCAGAAAATTCAGCCCAAGGAGAAATTATGCATAGGTGGACATTTTTTTTTGTAAATGTCTCTTATAAGTAAAATTAGTAAGTTCAATATTTCGGTTACTTAGAAAAATTCCTCTTATAAAAACTTCTAAGGGTAAAATTTGTTTGAGTAAATTATATTGATTTTTATAAACAGAAAACAGCTGATTTCATTCACTCTTAATAAGAGTTATACGGTTTCTGATCAAAAGGGAGTACACTTTTGGAAAAGGTTCAGACTCAAAATTAATGTAACTTTTAATTTTGAAAGAAGCTGGTATAACATTTTCTTTCAAACAATCCAGTAAAAAGGCACAAGGCAATTTCTTCCTCAACGCCAACCCCTTATTACTCTCGTATAGTTTAAAATGAAACTGACTAAAAGGAAAAAGATTAAAAATATGTCGGAGGTATACGTTACGTTGAATCATGTTTTAAATAAATAATAATAACTTTTAAAGAGTTTTTTCTCCCACTCAAACTCTATAATTATAAATTGCAAAAACTCTTTTTAAAACCATTAAAACAAAAAGAGAAATTAAATGAGTTTAACATTTAAGAACGAGTTTACGTTTTGAGACCTATTTCCATGGACTTCTCGTCAGAACTAAAAAAAAAATTTCTTCTATTCAAAAAACAAGGTTCAATGAAAGTACACGAGAGCAAAAATGGCAACATGGCTACTCTTTTAACCTCTTTTTAGCCTTATATTTTCAAAGCCAAATATTTACTTTTTGTGATATAAATCTTTTTGTAATTGGATCAAAGCTAAAAAATCCTTCAGACATGTTAAAGTTGCTCTTAGTGGAAATAAAAAAGACTCCAATAGCTGATTTAAGCTCTTATCTATGGAAAAAACAAAAAGGCATCCGCCTCCCAATCAATAATATGATCCTCTTGAGATAGATGTCTAAAAATAGCACTGCTAGTATTACCCCTCCTAACCTCCCCCCTATCCTGGTCTAATCTTGGATCATTTCACTAAATAATCCAAAATTTCTTAAACAAGAAATTGATTTTGACTTTCGATCTTTCGAAAAACTTGCCTATCCCCACTATTTAATTAATCGAAAATATCGGAATGCCTATTCGAGCTTTTTGGGACTAAGGGAGCCTTCTCCTTTTACTGTTGGAAATATTAAGGTTGTCCCTTTTTCACACCAAACTCTTGAGTAGTAGGGGAGGGATTCCGGACCCCGTACCTGCTCTTGACCTTTTTGACCTTTTTTTGACCGCGACCTTTTTGACCTTGACCCTTTTTGACCTTGACCTTTTTTGACCATGACCTTTTTTGGCCTTGTACCTTTTTGAGAACCCAAATTTTTCGGCCACCCCTTTTGTAATTCGCAGGGTGCAATTTTGGCAACCTATTTTTTTTGGCAACCTAATTTTTGCAACCACTAATTTTGGCAACCTTCGAAGCAGGTTGCGCCAAAGGTTGCGGAGGCAACCTTGTACGTTCCACCCCTAATTTTTTTGACAACCCTTTGGTCTTCCATGGGCAATTTTGGCCACCCTAATTGGCCAATCCCCATTTTTTGGCACACCCTAATTTTGGCAAACCCGCTTCGAAGAGGGGTTGCGCCAAACGGTTGCGGAGCAACCGTTGTACGTGTCCCACCCTAATTTTTTCGACCAACCCTTTGGTCTTCTATGGGTCAATTTTGGCCCACCCAAATTTTTGGCCAACCCTAATTTTTTGGCAACCCTAGAATTTTTTTCGGTCAACCCTTGTGTATTCTACGATACAATTTTCACACACACACACACACACACACACACACACACACACACACCAGCTAGGCTACTTATACACACACTAACACACCTGCTAGGCTACTTACACACACACACACACACACACACACACACACACACAACAGCTAGGCTACTTACACACACACACACCCACACACACACACACGGCTACGTATACACACATATACACCCTCCCATAGACACTTACACTCACACCCACAGCTACACCTACACCTACACCTACACCTACACCTACACGTACGCTACGAGCTTTGGTCTTCCAGAGGTCAATTTTGGCCAACCCTAATTTTTGGCCATCCCTAATTTTTCGACAACCCTAATTTTTTGGCCAGCCCTTTGGTCTTCCAGGGGGCAATTTTGAGAACCCAAATTTTTCGGTCAACCCTTTTGTATTCCAGTTGACAATTTTGGCCTTGTAGCTTTTTTGACCTTGTAGCCTTTTTTGATGACGTCATCTTTGATGGTTCATCTTTGATGGCTCAGCATTATTGATGACTCATCTTTGATGACGTCATCTTTGTTGGCATCTATATTGATGATTCAGCTTTGATGATTCAGGTTTATTGATGGCTCAATTTTGATGGTTTCCAATCACCGTAAGAAGTATCTAGGGATGTTCTATTAGTGTTCTATGAGTATTAGATGAGTGCCAGGTGAGTGCCAGGTGAGTGCCAATGAGTGCCAATGAGTGCCAAGTGAGTGCCAAGTGAGTGACAATGAGTGCCAAGTGAGTGCCACATAGTGCCAACTGAGTCCACATAGTGCACACCTGAGTGCCACTCCTTTCCAAGTCCTTTTCTAGCCCCCCCTGAGCTAGATACCTAATATGGGGTGTTCTACCCCTCAGGTATAAGGGTATGAGGAATCGATTGGTGTATATTACAAGTTGCTAGGATGCTTCCTACTATGAGTTAGCTTTTTTCTAGCACTTCACCTACACCTACACCTATCCATACATAGACACATACACCCATACCTAGACATACACACACCTACACACACACACGCCATAGACACTTACACTCACACTTATACACACTCACACTGGCCATAGACACTTACACTTACATACACACACACACTATGACACTTAGTAAGCACTACATCCTCGCCATAGACCTTACAGCTAGAGCCTCATACATACACTTACACTCACATTCACACTACACACACACACACACACCCAGATGCACTTACTCTTACACTCACACACTCGATATTTTGATTCCTCAACTTTGATGGCTCAATTTTGATGCCTCATATACTTGATGACCTCCAGCTTTGATGGTTTCAGTCTTTATACTCATCTTTTGTCCCTAGCTCTAGATCATGAAGGCCGCAAGAGCACCGCAGCGAGGAGTCCCTCCGCGTGAAGGCGACGACCGCGCACGGCGGGCGAGGTGCGTCCAGTCGCGTCTCAGCTCGCCGGGCGGGCGCGTTCCCGTTTCCATCGCGATACGCACGCAGGCGCAATAGGGTGGTCGCGTTGCCCTCCGGCGGGCCGCTGCGCCCCAGGCGCGGAGATGAGTCCCCGAGATGAAATATATAATATGTAGTAGATATATATAAAGAGTATATTTAATATATAGTAAGTATATATATATATATATATCTAGTATAGTGAGATATATATATACGTACGATAGTAAGTATATTATATGATAGTTATGGTAGTACTAGGTATTAGATGATAGGGTGTAGGTGGAGGTGAGGTAGGTGATAAGTGTGAGGGGTATGAAAGGAGTGATGAGTATATAGGTAGTAGTGAGTGAGTGTTTCCTATCGCTGATGAGGTGGGCAGGTGGAGTGTGTGTGTAGTGTGTGTGAGTACGTTAGAAGCGGAGTGTGTTGTGATTGGAAAGCTATTGTGTCGAGCGAGTGCGGCTGAAGGGAGCTGGAAGCTGCAGTCGCCGAGGAGCGCTAGTTGAGTGTGGAGTGTGATGTGAGATGTTAGAGAGCAGTTGTGTGCGAAGTTGGTATAGGTCATGTAGAGGGCTATTCAAGGAGAATTCTCGAGTTGTGCAAATTAGTGCTATGAGTCATGCGGCGATGTTTTATTGGTCGATGATGTAAGGACAGTTGTTGTTATTAAGAGCATATACTTTACAGAACCTTAAAGCAGTGAAATCAGTAAGATAGTAGAGTGTGTGACGTGAGCGCAGGGGCCAAGAGTGAGGGTTAGTGAGAGAGTTATGTGTTTTTACTGCTTATGGGCTTTATAGGCTCACTGCTGTTACTGCTTTTAGGAGCGTGGCAGGCTGGCTTTAGCTGCTGTGAGCTGCCAGCGGCTTGTGGAGCTGGGGGCGTGGGTGTGAAAGCGGCATATGACAGAGTACAGTGAGCCGTGTGCGAGGAGAGCGGGTGAGAGAGTCGAGTGGAGAAGTAGAGTAGAGTGGTGTGTACCGGTAGGAGCGGTCAGAGAGGGGATTGGTAGAGCGTGTGGTGTGTTATTTTCTCTCTTCTTATTATCTCTCATATCTCATATTCTACTATATCTCATGCTGTTACTGCTTTAACTCACTGTTTACTGCTTTAATATATACATACATACCTTAAAGCAGTACATCAAAGTAGTAAATCAATAGAGGGTGTTACCTAACACCAAAAGGATTAGTATGCTTTGTTTTTGCTTTACTGCTTAACTGCTTTAACTCACTGCTTTTTACTTGCTTTACATCACTGCTTTAGCTGCCTTTAATCTCACTGCTTATGCTCTTAACGCATATACAATACATACCTTAAAGCAGTAAATCAGTAAATCAATAGAGGTGTTACCTAACATCAAAGGGATTAGTATGTTTTTGTTTTACTGCTTTACTGCTTTAACTCACTGCTTTATTGCTTTAACTCACTGCTTTACTGCTTTAACTCACTGCTTTACTGCTTTAACTCACATATTTATTAACATTACATACCTTAAAGCAGTAAATCAGTAAATCAATAGAGGGATTACCTAACATCAAAGGGATTAGTATGCTTTTGTTTTACTGCTTTACTGCTTTAACTCACTGCTTTAGCTGGCTTTAACTCACTGCTTCTTATAACTGCTTTAAGACTCAACATATTTATTAACATTACATACCTTAAAGATAGGTGTGACGAAGGATAGGTGTTCATGCAGTAAATCAAAATAGAGGTGTTGTCTAACACCAAAGGGATCTGTATGCTTTGTTGTTTAACTGTTTTATCTGCTTTAAACTCACTGCTTTAAACTTGCTTTAACTCACTGGCTTACTGCTTTACTCATCTGCTTTCTGCTTTACGCATATACAATACATACCATAAAAGGCAGTAAATCATAAATCAATAGAGGTGTTACCTAACACCAAAGGGATTAGTAGACCTTTTGTTTAACTGCTTTACTGCTAGTACTAGAGCATTTAACTCACTGCTTTACTGCTTTAACTCACTGCTTTACTGCTTTAACTCACTGCTTTACTGCTTTAACTCATATACAATACATACCTTAAAGCAGTAAATCAGTAAATCAATAGAGGTGTTACCTACACACCAAAAGGGATTAGTCGACTTTTTTGTTTTCTGCTTTACACTGCTTTATACTCAACTGCTTTAACTTGCTTTAACTCACCTGCTTTACTGCTTTATCCTCACTGCTTTTAACATGGGCTTTAATCATATACAACTACAGATACCTTAAAGCAGTAAATCAGTAAAGTCAGTAAATCAAACCACTAACATCAAGGGATTATATGTTTTTGTTTTACTCTTTAACTGCTTTAACATCACTGCTTTTATTGCTTTAACTCCTGCTCGTACATGCATTGTTAACTCACTGCATTACTGCTTTAACTCATTTATTTATTAACATTACAATACCATAAAGCAGTAATCAGTAAAGTCAATAGAGGGATTACCTAAACATCAAAGGGATTAGTAGCTTTTGTGTTTTAACTGCTTGACTGCTTTCGAACTCACTGCTTTACTGCTTTAACTCACTGCTTTACTGCTTTAACTCACATATTTATTAACATTACATACCTTAAAGCAGTAAATCAGTAAATCAATAGAGGTGTTACCTAACACCAAAGGGATTAGTATGCTTTTGTTTTACTGTTTTATCGCTTTAGAGTCTGTAAACTATTACACTGCTTATAAATGTCCCAGAAATGTTTTAAGACTAAATCTTCATAACTGTAAATTTTATAGTTTCTCTCACTTTTCTTCAAATGCTTTACTGCTTTAACTCATATATTTTTTAACATTATGTTTTTTATTTTGTTTTTATACTTTTTATTTATTTTTATTATTATTTTTATTATTTTTATTTTATTTTTATTTATTTTTATTATTTTTTTTTTATTTTTTTATTTTTTTTTAATTTTTAGTAGTCTTGTTTTTTATTAAATTTTTTATGTTTAAATGTATTTTATACTTCATGCCTAACTCTTTATATTATTAGAGACATTACACACACACACCCTCACACACACACACACACACACACACACACACACACACACACACACACACACACACTTACACACATATCGTATAATTTATTAAAACATTTTTTGTTTTAATTAAACACGTACATTTATATTACTCATTCAATTATAACCAAAATAATTTCAAAATTTCTTAACTTCTATAATAAATCAATCATTATCTTTGAACAAAGAATTTATTATTAACGTTAATACTTTTTGGTTTTATAAATTTATATAACTATAAATGTAAATAAATTTTATCTAAAAATTTAATGAAATTTTAAATAAAAACATATATTTTACCGTACCTTAAAGCAAGTAAATGCAAGTAAAATCACAGTAAAGGCAAGCCCCTAGCACCCCCTCTAACAACCAAGCTATGCCACGTTTTTGTTTCTATTGACTTTACTGCTTTAATCATCATGCCTTTACCCATGTAATAGAGTATAAAAGTAACAAATATTTCTTGCTCTGGCACATAACATGTATGTAATTAAAATCGATTCTAGGTTTTTATTAAAATTTAAACAATTTTTCATTTACATTTATATTATTCGCTCGATGTTAACTAAAAATATTTCAATTTTTTTAAATAATCGGATTTTCTTATTATTATTATTATTATTATCTATGGTAAATATTGAAAATCCAGCACGAGAAAACACAACAACGCGTACTCCTTACAGATACGAACTGACTCGCTCTGTAAAATGTGTTGAAATACACTACTTTAGGCTAAATTTAGGATAAGCCTTTTGTACCCCGGGGCGATTTAGGCCTAATACCCGGTCAAAATATATTTTCAAACTGACCTCTTCTCTGTAAAAATGTGGTGAAATAACTACTTAGGCCTAAATTTATGCCTAAATTTAGGATATCCTTTTTGTACCTGGGCTGATTTAAGCCTAATACCCGGAGGTGAAAAGGTATTCCAGTATAGACAACTTCCCAAATGTTAAAATTATTTATTTTTATAAATATGATTTCAAACTGAAACATGCTGGATCGGTAAGATCCTTTTAAGCAGGTAAAAGGAAATGCTTTCCTTTCTTGTGAATGGATTGAGTAATCCTTATCTCTATATGACCAAGCATGTGATTGGTCGAGAATTATTTTTATCGCTTTTTGGTTTTAAGGTATGTAAAAACATGTTTTTTCATATCCTAAGCCTTACCTGTGATTGGATGAAAATTCCTTATGTCTTTAAAACTTGTATTTGGAGCAGGTTGTTTTTAATTATCTTTTAGACCCAAACTCATTTTAAAATCATGGTCGTTTTAGCTGTTAAGCGGTGCACAAGTTATCTGGATTGTATTAAAAGTGTTTTATTTTTACTAAGTGTATATCGATATTTTTAATAACATACTTACATTGAGGAATAATTATTATATTCACTAGATAATAGATAATAATTAATTCACTAGATTTATAGTAGATCGCGTGAAGCATTCCAGCAAGAAGCCCCCTGCAAGTGCGCCCGCA
Organism: Trachelipus rathkii; assembly: GCA_015478945.1. Classification (NCBI taxonomy): domain Eukaryota; kingdom Metazoa; phylum Arthropoda; class Malacostraca; order Isopoda; family Trachelipodidae; genus Trachelipus; species Trachelipus rathkii. The sequence goes on from JABUQX010138492.1 coordinate 19,845, forward strand.
AAGCGCAACATCGCGGGCTGGAACAGCCGCATGACCGCCGGCGTTTAATAGTTACTACGCGGTCGCGAAAAATAGGGGGCTTTGTATTTCAATTGTAACTTTCATTACAATGCATTTTGTATTTCAAATATACCGTTTCCTATATATTATGAGTCATCCATTTTATTTCTTACTTGAAAACATTTTTATACTTTTATTTATAGAAAATACCATTTTACTGGTAAAGTTTCTTGAAAAACATTTAGTTTTTGAAAAGAACATTTTGTTTTGTAGAAAAAACAGTTTGTTTTATTTATCCCAAAGTTATAATTCCTTGGGAAATAGAGCAAATAGTCCAGATGTGACGCTGGCCATGTTCCGCTTTGTGGTATGCCTTTCAGATCTTATTACTTTAAGGCATGTAAAACGTTTTATATGGCTTAAAGCTACACCTACATGGACGTATGTGTTAATGTATGAGAAGTTGTCCCATACCTCCCTTCAAGGTATGTCTTTACGGTTTTAAACTTCTCTATGTATAAGTTATGGAATAGTTGTATTATTCTAAAATGATTTATTACATAATTACTATATTACTATATTAGTTAAATACACAATGTCTGTACATGCATAATAACTTACGCCTCCTTGTAACAAACCATGTAATTTTTCTTTAGTGACCTTTACCAGTAAATTGGTATCATATTTATTAATCGAGTCTGGATTACATCGGAGTATGTAAGTTCATACCTCTCTATATCAGCTGTTGTAGACGTTCGGTAACCATCGAGAATATCTAACGTGGTTTTGTAATAAACAATGATATACGCAGGATTTTAAAATAAACTGAATGTGCTCGACCATATGTTATAATATCTTGTAATAATACCTTGATACACGTACACAAACTAATATTATCATACTGACATGGGTAGGTGTCCAAATAGATATCATCCTCTAGGATGTATGCCAACTACTTTGAAATACCAACGCTTCCATAATTTTTCGCGAACCGCGTAGTAAATATACGCCGGCGGTTTCATGCGGCTGTTCCGCACCGGGTTGCGCTTGCGGGCCGCGCTTTGCGGGGGCTCTTGGCGTTTTGCTGTCACGTGATGCTACTATAACATCTAGTGAATTATTAGATTATCTATTCTAGTGAAATTAATAAGTATTCCTCAAGTAAGTTAATTTTTATTTAATTAAATAAGTGATATACACTTAGTAAAAGATAAAAACACTTTTAATACAAACAGATGAACTTGTGCCACCGCTTAAAGCAGCAAAATACGACTATGAATTTTAAAATGAGTTTGGGTCTAAAAGATAATAAACACACCTGCTCAAATACAAGTTGAAAGAACAAAGTTAATTTTTAACCTCTTCAATTTCATAGGATGAAAAAAATCATGTTTTTACAATACCTTAAAACCAAAAAAAGCGATAAAGATATTTCTGCCAATCACATGCCCGGTCATATAGAGATAAGGATTATCATCCAATCACAAGAAAGGAAAGCATTTTCTTCTTACCTGCTTAAAGGAGCT
>JABUQX010138493.1:0-7500 GCA_015478945.1 Trachelipus rathkii
GATGTACTTCGTTCCAGTTTCAGATTTGTTGTACCGTTTTTTCGCATTTATCGTGAAACCCTTTCGCGTTTTCGAGCACCACCGCTTCATATATATATATATATATATATATATATATATATATATATATATATATATATATATATATATATATATATATATATATATATATATATATATATTCCACATTAAAGGGCTAAATAATAATAATAATAATAATAATAATAATAATAATAATAATAATAATAATAATATAAAATAATAATAATAATAATAATAATAATAATAATAATAATAATAATAATAATAATAATAATAATAACAATAATAACAATAATAACTGTCTTTAATAATAATAATAATAATAATAATAATAATAATAATAATAATAATAATAATAATAATAATAATAATAATAATAATAATAATAATATTGATAATAATAATAATAATAATAATAATAATAATAATAATAATAATAATAATAATAATAATAATAATAATAATAATAATAATAATAATAATAATAATAATAATAATAATATTGTGGTAGAGGATGTGTGGATCAAATTTTTACATTGAAATAAAGGAATAAGAAAATGAAATGTGTTAGTGATATATGGTGTTGGCCGTCAGCTTCTGAATGGAATCAAAAGTATGTATCACGATAGTGAAGCCGATATGGAGTCGAAAATGATTGATTTAATATTAATAGCGGAGTGAGGCAGGGATGTGTTATGTCTCCTTGGTTATTTAATTTGCATATGGATGGGGTTATAAAAGAATTAGAGGTGGGGGTGGCAGGGAAAGGTGTTATAATGATGGAGAATGGAAGACAGTGAAAGGTGCCCTGCTTATTGTATGCGGATGATTTGGTTTTGTGTGGTGAATCTGAAGAGAATTTGAGAGGATTGGTAGAAGGGTTTGGCAGGGTGTGTAAAAGGAGGGGTCGGAAAGTAAATGTAGATAAGAGTAAGGTTATGGTAGTAAGTGAGGAGAGTCCGCCGTGTGAAATCATGTTAGATGGTAAGCAATTGGAACAAGTGTCTGAGTTTAAATATTTAGGATATATGTTGGATGAAAAGGGAACGGATGATGCAGAGTGTAGTAGGAAAGTTGTGAATGGTAAGAAGGTGGCTGGTGCAATTAAATCCTTGGTGGATGTAAAGAGACTAAGTCTTGAGTGCGCTAGGGTTTTGTATGGGGGTATGTTGTTACCTGTGTTAATGTAAAGTAGTGAAACTATTGTCTGGAATAAGAGGTATATATCTAAGGTACAAAGTGGTCAGATGGACAATCTTAGGATCGTGTTAATGTGAGAAGAACTAATAAAATAAGGAATGAACGCATTAGGGAGCTGTGTGGTATAAAGAAAGGCGTAAATGAGAGAATAAATTAGAGCACATTAAGATTGTTTGGTCATATGGAAAGGATAGATAATAGTTGGTTGGTTAAGTGGATGTATGGTGGTGAGTGTGCTGGGAATCGACTGGCTGGGAGACCGAAGAAAAAGTGGATTGGGTAAGTAAAGGAATGCCTGAAGGAGAGGAATGCGAGTTTGGTAAAGGCGAGAAGAGAGGTGCATAACAAGAATGAATGGCGGGGTTTTATGAGGGGGTATGGTTGTAGACTTTGCCCATGGGATGAACCCCACATTGACGAGATACCACAGTGAGGGTCCGGCGCAGTCTCGTGAAACCTCAGGGTAGATTTTTCTGACCGACTTGGGGGTATAAAGGGGACGGTAAAGGGAGCTTTCTTTTCGACTTGCGTCATGTTCTTCTCCTACTTTTCTGTTCCGGTGCATGATAAGCACTTCACCCCCAATCTGGGAATAGGAGGAAGATTAATAATAATAATAATAATAATAATAATAATAATAATAATAATAATAATAATAATAATAATAATAATAATAATAATAATAATAATAATAATATTATTATTATTATTATTATTATTATTATTATTATTATTATTATTATTATTATTATTATTATTATTATTATTATTATTATTATTATTATTATTATTATTATTAGTAGTAGTAGTAGTAGTAGTAGTAGTAGTAGTAGTAGTAGTAGTAGTGTAGTAGTAGTAAGTCTGCCACCTGCGCGATGCCACCCTTTTCGATATGAAGGACTAGAGATATTTGCTTTAAACTTGGAATATAATCTATATATGTGATAAACTGATCACAGACGAGTTTTGGTGACCGTAGGTCCCCCCTAAGGGGGTGCTGCCCCCGAGAGCGTAGCCGCTACGCCCTCGTTTATACCCTTTTGGCTTTCCAAACCCGAGATTGAGTTAAGCCTAACGAGAGTTAGGCTCGAGCGTGATGACGTAATCTCGTCGGAGACGAGATTACGTCAGCGCGCGAGAGCGCGCGTGCGCATACACATACACATTATTATTATTATTACGTCGAAGATTCGATTTCCGAAGGAAATCGAATCTGAGTCGAAAAACGATCCCTGTAAGGGATCGTTTTTACACTCCGACTTCGGATTCCGCCGTGGCCGCGTCTTCGCATCCGGTTCCGACTCCGACGTTGAGAGCCAGCCTGCCTCCGCCTCTGAACTTATCGTATCGTGCTAAAATTTGGAGGATGGTTAGATGATGAGGTAACCTCAGTGTATACGAAGTTACGTCCCCATTCAAACATTAAATATTGACATAGAAAGCTGAAATTTGGTGAGAGGATTCAGAGTGTAATTTCTAGAAAGAATTGGTATGTGAATCTGACGAGTTGGCTCCGGCACCGGTGCTGGAGCCACTGCGGTGCTTAGTTAATAAACATTCGTATAACAACAATGTTGATGTCCTTATATATGTTATTGGATCTGTAGATTTCGAAAATAATGATTTCAGAACCATCAAGAAAAAAATAAATCAATAAATAAATAAATAAATAAATAAAATTTCTTATTCTTTTTGTTTATAACTTACAAATTTACGTTTTTACATAGTCTAAAGCAGTAAATCAGTAAATCAGTAAATCAAGCCACCCAACCTACCCTCCTGACCAGTTGTGATCTATTGATCTATTGATCTATTGATTAATTTCATAATATAGATCTATTGATTAAGGTCAAATTTTTACTAAAATTGTCATGTTTTTACATAGTCTAAAGCAGTAAATCAGTAAATCAAGCCACCCAACCTACCCTCCTGACCAGTTGTGATCTATTGATCTATTGATCTATTGATCTATTGATCTATTGATTAAGGTCAAATTTTTTTACTTACAAATTTACGTGTTTTACATACCCTAAAGCAGTAAATCACTAAATCAAACCACTATCCAACCTCCCTCCTGACCATCTGTGATCTATTGATCTATTGATTAAGGTCAAATTTTTACTAAAATTGTCATGTTTTACATACCCTAAAGCAGTAAATCACTAAATCAAACCACTATCCAACCTCCCTTCGGCCTCAGCCCTTCGGGCTGAGGCCTTACCCCTCCTTCGGAGGGGTAAAGCCCGCTTACACCCCTTCGGGGTGATCCCCCTCGCAGGATTCACACCCTTTCAAGGGGCGCATCCCCCTGGGTTTTCTCTCGGAAGGTAATGTGTTGCTTTGGATACTCTTGGTTAATGAAAACTGTTTATTCGTAAGTTAAGTACGTTATGTTAAATATTACTATGACAATGTGGAAATAACACTGATTTGTTAGAGAAATGATGAGTTTTTGTAAGATATTACTGTGTTAACTGACGATGATGTGCTAGAAACGTGAGCCTAGGTTAAGTTTTTGTTGAATAATGTTAGGATTGTCCTAGACTTTTGCTAATGTCTATGTTTATTCATAAGTCAAATGATGTTGCTCTCAGAAACGAGCACTTTGATGAAGATAGTGTCAATTCATAGTTCAAGATGGGGGCATTTTTGATAGATTGGTCACTTTGTTAAGGGATTTTGTTAGATAATAAGGCTTTACCTATTGCTAATATGCTCAAAAAGTGGGAACATATCGAGTATTGTGTGACCTGTTAGCTACTTTACCTTGATCAGTAGGGAATTTTTCAGGATGTTAGCTGATTATTCATACGCTAGGTATGTTAGGTTTGCATTTGTACATTATATTCCTAGTCGCGGTTATGATTTATTAGCTTTATTGATGCTAAAACTTTGGTGGTTAAGCATATATTCATTGTTATTGGTATATAAGAAACTTATTTTATATTTATGTTTGTCCAAAATGATGCAGAAACTCACTTGAGCCAATAGTTCAATAGATCACAGGTGGGTGGGGCGGGTAGGGGACTGCAGGGATGGGTGGCTTGATTTACTGATTTACTGATTTACTGCTTTAAATCAATATGTGGTAAATTATTACAACTTACTGTAGATATTTTTACTCAAGAACTTATTTTTATGTTATGTTAGGATAAAATTTTGTTATTTTTGTTATGTTTGGTTAAAACTTTGTTATGTTTGTGATTATTCGCAGGGGATTATGATATTTGAACACGAGTTGCATATTAATTTTTTTGTTAAATGTTACGAAGTTGATGTAAAACATTTGTTACGTCAGCATTATATTCTTTGTCAGTATGATGATTAGACAGGATTATGCTAAACTTTTGTTAAATATTACGATGTTAATGTAAAATTAACATTGATATGTTAGAGATATGCTTGAAAAAGTGTGAATAGGTTACGTTTGCACGATGTGTTAGGTACTTTACTGCTGATAAGTGCAGAAGTTTGTTAATGCTAGTGGTTTATTCACACGTAAGGGGTGTTAGGTTTGTCGTTGTACATCATATTCTTAGTTCAGGTTATGTTATGTTAGCTTTATTAATGTGAAAACTTTGTTACGTTAGCATACTTTCGCTGCTCTGTATGATAATTAAACAAGGTTATGATAAATTCTTGTTAAATATTACTGTGTCAATGTAAAATTAACGTTAATATGTTAGAGATATGTTTGGTAAAAGTATGAATAGGTTACGTTTTGTATGCAATGTCAGTTACTTTACAGGTGTTAAGTGTGTGGAACTTTGTTAATGTTAACAGTTTATTCATGTGCATAAGTTGTGTTAGATTCGTCGTTGTACATTATTTTCTTAGTTCTGGTAATGCTATGTTAGCTTTATTAATGTGAAAACAATGTTACGTTAGCATATATTCGTTGGTTAGTATCTAAAGAACTTATCTTTGTACTATGTTATTGTTGTTGTTGTTGTCGAACGAGAATATATACCCTTTTGAACTGATATGGTTCATTCGTACGTCGTATTCTTGTTTACTTTCTTCTGATTGGTTGAAAGAAAGAATCTCATTACATTTAAGGGATGTTTATACACTATTTTCTTCAGTAGGATAGTTTTCTCAGTGTTGATACGATGACATCTCCCCGCATCTCTACGCTTGTTGTTGATATCTTCACGAGGAGTTTCGTTATTCCCAACGAAGTGTCATTTATATTAAATCGTAAACCGAATGGCGACTGCTACATTGCTAGTATATCCTGCCAGAGGGTCAAATATAATAAGTATTGCATCACTTTATGCAAATAGTTAAAGCATAAAATCATTTTTCATGTTTAGAGTTGGTATTTTCTGAAAGGAGGCGGAGTCTAAAAAGAGATGTACCTAAAAATATTTCAGGTGTTACTTTCGTCTTTACTCGTTAGGTATTATGAGGGTTAGGTATGGTTATGACACATTTTTGATAAATGTTACTGTGTCAATGTAAGATTAACGTTAATATGTTAGAGATATGTTTGAAAAAGTATAAATAGGTTACGTTTTGTATGTAAAGTTAGTTACTTTACCGCTGTTAAGTCTGGAACTTTGTTAATGTTAACAGTTTATTTGTGTGTAAGTTGTGTTAGGTTTGTCGTTGTACATTATTTTCCTAGTTCATATGATGCTATGTTAGCTTTATTAATGTGAAAACATTGTTATGTTAGCATATATTTGTTGATCAGTATGATAATCGGACAAGGTTATGATACATTTTTGCTAAATATTAGTGTGTTAGTGTAAATTAACATCGTTATGTTAGAGATATGCTTGAAAAAAGTAAGATTAGGTTACGTTTTGCATACCATGTTAGTTACTTTACTGATGTTAAGTGTGGAACTTTGTTAATGTTAACAGTTTATTCGTGTGCAAGTTGTGATAGGTTTGTCTTTGTACATTATTTTCTTAGTTCATGTTACATCATGTTAGCTTTATTGATATGGAAACCTTATTATGTTAGAGTATATTCGTTGATCAGTATGATAATTAACCACTGTTGTGATAAATTTTAGTTAATTATTACCATGTTAGTGTAAATTAACATCGTTATGTTAGAGATATGTTTGACAAAGTGTGAATAAGTCACGTTTTTGGTTGTTATGTTAGTTACTTTACTGATGTTAAGTGTGGAACTTTGTTAATGTTAACAGTTTATTCGTGTTTAAGGTGTGATAGGTTTGTCTTTGTACATTATTTTCATAGTTCATGTTACACCATGTTAGCTTTATTAATGTGAAAACTTTGTTACGTCAGCATATATTGTTTGATCTTTGTATAAAGAACTTGATTTTATGTTATGTTTATCCAAAATGACATGAAATGTGACTTGAATCAATAGATCAATAGATCACAGATGGTCAGGAGGGAGGTTGGATAGTGGTTTGATTTAGTGATTTACTGCTTTAGGGTATGTAAAACGTTACAATTTTAGTAAAAAATTTGACCTTAATCAATAGATCAATAGATCAATAGATCAATAGATCAATAGATCAATAGATCACAACTGGTCAGGAGGGAGGTTGGATAGTGGTTTGATTTACTGATTTACTGATTTAGGGTATGTAAAACGTTACAATTTTAGTAAAAATTTGACTTAAATCAATAGATCAATAGATCAATAGATCAATAGATCAATAGATCAATAGATCACAACTGGTCAGGAGGGAGGTTGGATAGTGGTTTGATTTAGTGATTTACTGATTTAGGGTATGTAAAACATGACAATTTTAGTAAAAAATTTGACCTTAATCAATAGTTCAATAGATCAATAGATCACAACTGGTCAGGAGGGAGGGTGGATGGTGGTTTGATTTACTGATTTACCGATTTAGGGTATGTAAAACGTTACAATTTTAGTAAAAAATTTGACCTTAATCAATGGATCAATAGATCAATAGATCACAACTGGTCAGGAGGGAGGTTGGATAGTGGTTTGATTTACTGATTTACTGATTTAGGGTATGTAAAACATGACAATTTTAGTAAAAAATTTGACCTTAATCAATAGATCAATAGATCAATAGATCAATAGATCAATAGATCAATAGATCACAACTGGTCAGGAGGGTAGGTTGGGTGGCTTGATTTACTGATTTACTGCTTTAGACTATGTAAAAACATGACAATTTTAGTAAAAAATTTGACCTTAATCAATAGATCAATAGATCAATAGATCAATAGATCAATAGATCAATAGATCAATAGATCACAACTGGTCAGGAGGGTAGGTTGGGTGGCTTGATTT
>JABUQX010138493.1:22500-30000 GCA_015478945.1 Trachelipus rathkii
TTGATTTTTGTGTGAGAAACGACCTAAAAATAATGAACACGTTTTTCAAGCACAGAGAGTCTCACATCTTTACGAGGTATAGATGGAATCAGTTAACGCAACAATTCGATCAAAATTCGGTGATAGACTACATGATAGTCTCCGATAAAAGGATGGTTAAGAACGTAAAGGTGATCCCGGGAGTGTCCTTAGATGCGGATCATAGACTGGTGGTGGCGGACATGAAGATAAGAGGGGAGGGAGGAGTAAATGAGCAGAAGAGGGCAGTAATCAGAGTGGAAAAGTTGGCAGAACAAGAAACGAGACGAATTTATGAACGAGAAATGCAGGAAACCCTAAGGAATGGAGAAGAAAACGAATACTTGCAGAATGTCATCAAGGAAGTGGCAGAGAAAACTCTTGGTAAAAGATGGGTAGGAAGTACTAGGAAGAGACATACACCATGGTGGAACGAAGAAGTGAAAAAAGCAATTAAAGTAAAAACAGGAAAAATGGAGGAGTGCTGAAAAAGAAGACAGCGGCAGGCAAAGGAGGAATTTACGAGGCAAGGAATGAGGCCAGAGGAGAAACAAGGAGGAGGGCAGAAAGAAAGATGGAGGCGAGAGAGAATGGCAGAGAATAACGGAGAGATGTTGGCGAAGGGAGAAAAAGGATATTTAAAAGATGGCGAAGGCGTAATAGAAAACCAAAAACCGTAGCTAGAAATATAAAAGATAGAAACGGAGAGATTCTTGTGAGACCGGAAGAAAAAAATGATAGATGGACCGAATACTATGAAGATCTGCTAAATGTAGAATACAGAGAACAAGAGGAAGAAGCGTAGATTCAGACGAGGGAGGAAGGAAGAGGAGGAGGAAGGCGGAGAGATAACGGTAGAAGAAATATGAGGAAAGGCTATTAAAAAGGTGAAGAATTGTAAGCCCCAGGAAGAGGAAATGGAGTGGCTGTGGGAGTTGGTGGTGGAAGGGAGGAAAGGAGCTGGAGGGAATCATCAGTTTGAATGAACAAGTGTTGGAGAGAGGAAAAGGTGCCGGAAAGGTGGGGCAAGCAATATAATACCGATATATAAAGGTAAAGGAGATGCAAGAAGCTGTAATAATTATAGAGGCATTTCACTGAAGGACCATCTGGGCAAAAATATACGAAAGAATATTGGAGAGGAGGCTGAGAAAGAAGGTAGAGCCGAGACTCGGAGAAGAACAGTACGGTATAGAAGGGGAAGAGGAACGACCGACCTCTTATTCACACTGAGAATGGTCTCGGAGAAGGCTGGAATATGGCAAGAGATTCTTTGTAGCGTTCGTAGACCTGCAAAAGGCATGATTCGGTGCCAAGGAAAAAGCTCTGGAGAGCTATGGAGAGGAATTATCAAGTGAGGGGTAGATTAAAGAAGGCAATAGAAAGTATGTATGAGAAATGCAGTTGTTATGTTAGAACTGAGTGCGAGAACGATAGATGGTTTGAGGTGAAAACCGATGAGGGAAGCAGGGGAGTGTTTTATCTACACTGCCTGTTTATATTTATATTTAGACGTGGTGAATAGGAAAGTGAAGGAAGAGACTGGGAGAAATTTGAAGGGGACATAATGGCCTATGCGGACGATCTGCATGTTAGAGCGGAGAGAGAGGAGACGATTCGAGAGGTGGTGGAGTGGTTTGCGGAGGGAGTTGGAGGAAGCAGGGGTGAAGATGAACGTACAGAAGACAGAGATATTAACAATAACCGAGAAATGAGGAAGGGATGAGGATGGTGGTGAGAGGGGAGGAGGTGAGGGGAAAATACCTGCAATTATCTCGGAGGATGTTTTAAGGATGTTTTAACAGAAGTGGAGGAGAGATTACGCGACGAATGGAAAAGTATGGTTTAGTTATGAAAGAGGTATACCCCATGATGAAAGATAAAAAACATCGGAATCGAGGTTAAAAAAGTGATTTTTAACAGCATACTGACTCCGACGCTGCTGTACGGAGCCGAAACATGGACAACAACGAGAAGAGAGGAGAGTAGAATATAAGCGGAGGAGATGAGGGTATTAAGAACTATGATTGGAAAGAGTAGGAGAGACAGAATAAGGAATGAAGTTATTAGAGAAGATATAGGTGTGAAGAAGATGATACTGAAGATGGATGTGGGGAGAATTGAGATGGTGGGGGCATCTGGAGAGGATGGAGCAGAAGAGAATGCCCGAAAGAAGATGGATGGACACCAGAGGGCAGAAGAAGCCAAGGGGAAGACCGAAGAAAAGATGGGCGGAGTCGGTGGAGGACTCTCTGGAAAGGATGTCAAGCTACCAAAAATTAGAGTGCCTAAAGAAGAAGAGGAAGTGCAGCAGAGGGATGTCTGGAGAAAGACGCTGCGCGGCTGACAGGATAAAAAATCCTAAAGTTAGAGGAAAAAAAAAGAAAAAGAAAGCAATTTAAATGTACATATGATTTGCTGCCGCTTATAAAGAAAAAAAATAATATATATATATTATATAATATATATATAGTATATATATATATATATATAATATATATATATTATATTATATATATATAATATAATATATATATATATATATTAATATATATATATTATATATATATATATATATATTAATAATATATATATATAATATATATATAATATATATTAATATATTATATATATATATATAATATATAATATATATATACTAGTATATATATATATCACCTTTCCCTTTATAAAGGGGAACCAAACAACCATCCTCCCAATCCTGTGGAACTTCTCCCCTCCTCCAACATAAATTATATAACCTATAAAGCCATTCCTCCCCCTCTGCCTCCCATCTGTAACATTTCCATACTCACACCATCTAGACCTGTGGACTTTCCTTTTTTTCCTTTAGTTAGCGCCCTAATAATTTCTTCCATTTGATATAAATATATATACCGTTGGATAAAGACGTGATAAAAATAGAAGATTCAGAAAGAAAACAGTTGGGAAATATTGCGAAAGTGAAGAAAAAAATAGAATTTCTGAAAATAAAGCTCTCTTCAAAAGATCCAGGCTTTTAATGAATTGAAAATTTTTTTTTTCACAAAATGTGAAAATTAATTATTTTATGATTTTAAATTTATTTTGAAGATAAATAAGTGAATTGATTGTTAAATAAATAAATTGTGAAGTGGTATAATTACCAGTATATGTGCTTTTTGGACTCTTGGAATTTGATGAGGTTTATAGCGTTGTTTTACTTGAAGAAGACCTTTCAAGGATCTCAAGAATTTCTGGTACAACTTAGTATATGAAGTAATTCTAATTTCATTTTAAGCACAAGTGTTGAGAAAAACCATCAGCAGGAAAGAATAAATTTTCTGAGGTACCTAACTTTGTCTTTACTTGGAAAGATCACCAAAGATCAAGAAAGATTAAAGTGGAAAAAAAAAATTAAAGCAAAGGAACTCTAACAAGAGTATCTTCAGGACAGAAGGAGAATACATCAAGGTTCCTTTTGTTTCTACTGTAGGAATAAATTACATAAGGATATTATCACAGAAGGAAGATTATTCAGGGATCTTATAAATCGGTAATATCGAACTCTGAGAAGAGGAGTGTCTTCAACAGTAGGAAGAGATTACATCAAGTAATTATAAATTTCAACGATAACATAGGTTTTAAATTAAGTTTTATATTGTGATTTAATTTTAGAATATAGTTTTAGGGTACTTTTTTTAGGGTGTGGTTGTTTGAGCGGGGTTTGGAGCTTGAGGTATTGGGAAGTGCCTCAGGTTGTGGGATCCCGGCAAGCGTGCAGCAAAATCAAGTGAGGGAATAGTAGAAAGCAGAGTGGTGAGTAAGAGGGTCAGGATAGTAGAGTGTAAGGGGGAGTAAAGAGATAAGATGGGTAAAAGAGATTAAATTAGAGTAAAGAGATTAGATTAGAGTGGGTTGTTTGAATGTGAGAGGGATAAATGAGGATCTGAAAAGAGAAGAAGTGGGGTTAATGTTCGAGGAAAAAAGATTGGATGTGCTAGGGTTGACAGAAACTAAGCTGAAAAGGATAGAGGAGATGGACTTTGGAAAATTTAAGGGTATGATTTCGGGGGTGAACGAGAGAGTGAGGCGAGGGAAGGGGTAGGCATAGTTGAGGGAAGAGGTGTGGGATAAGGTAAAATTATGCAATAGGTGTATTCCGAGAATAATGTGGTTAAGTGAATTTGGGGGGGAAATGGTGGGTTTTTATATGCGGTATGCACCAGTAAATGGAAGCGAGGGGAGGAGGAAAGAGAGAAAGATTTTTGGAGTGAGTTTGAATGAAATGTTGGGAACGTTTCGGGATAAATGATAAATTTTGTTTATTAGGAGTTTGAATGCAGGAGTGGGAAGAGAGGAGATGGGGAGAATTATAGGCCCATTTGGGCTAGGGGAAAGGAATGATAATGAAGAGAGTCTGTTAGAGTTGTGTGTTGAAAGAAGAATGATAATTGGGAATACTTGGTTCAAGAAAAGTGAAAATCATAAGTATGACATGAAAGTGAGATAACGGGAGGGGCGATATGGTTATGTTGTGTGATAATAGAAGGATAGAGGTCAGATTACTAGATGTAATGTTATTCTCAGCACAGGTGCAGGTAGGGGTATCTCGATCAACACTATTTGGTGGTTTGCAAGGTTAGTGTGGGGAGAGGTAACGGTTAGATGAAAGAGAGAAGAGGAGAATAAGTCATTGAAAGTGGAATAATTATGAAGAGACAATGTGTAGAGGAGTTTAGGAGGAGATGGAAGATAGTTGGAGGGACTGTGAGTGGGACGGCGTAATTAAGGGAGTGGAAGAGTGGAAGAGATTAAAGAGACAATTTGTGAAAAGGCCAGAAGGATATGTGGAGTAAAAAGGTGCGGGAAGCAAGTAGAAGGAAGGGGAAAGTGAAATGGGGGAAGTTGAGGAGGTGAAAGAGAGTGTTGAAAAAGAAAAAAGAGGTCTATTGTGAAATGGTTTGGGAATAGGAGAAGGGAAAGTTGGGAGGAAATAGAAGGATTAGAGGTGGAAAGCAAAGAGGGCGGTGAGCAGCAGAAGAGAAATGCAATACTGAATGGGTGTAGAAAAGTGACAGAAAATTTTAACAGGGGCAAGATATTCTGGAAAGAAGTAAATAAAAAAAGGAAGAAGATGGAGGGGGTTAGGAGAGAGTTTTTAGCGAAGCAGTTAGGGATTGAATTCAAGGGGAGGTTAAGGTGAAGAAGAAATATATATATATATATTTTAGAGGATTATTGAATGAAATGGGTGGGAGAGATGAGGAGGATTTACAAGAGGTGGGGATGGGGGGGAAGTGGGGAGGGAAAGGGATATGGAAATACAAATGGAAGAAATTATTAGGGCGCTAACTAAAGGAAAAAAAGGAAAGTCCACAGGACTAGATGGTGTGAGTATGGAAATGTTACAGTTGGGAGGCAGAGGGGTGGAGGAATGGCTGTATAGGTTATATAATATATTTGGAGGAAGGGAGTAGTTCAACCAGGATTGGGAGGATGGGTTGTTGGTTCCCCTTTATAAAGGGAAAGGGAATAGGATGGAGTGTGGTTAATTATAGAGGCATTTGTCTTTTGAGTGTAGAGGGAAAAGTGGGTAGTGGGAGAATACTAATGAGAGGGTGAGAGATTTAACGGAGGGGAGAATGGAGGAAGAACAAGGAGGATTAGGGTGGGAAAGCGGGGTGTGTGGATAAGTATTCACAATGAAGATGCTTGTGGAGAAAGGTATAGAAAAGAAAGGGAAAATGTATGGGTGTTTTTTAGATCTGGAGAAAGCATATGATAGAGTGAAGAGGGGGAATTATGGAGGGTGCTGGAAGAATTTGGAATATGGGGTAAATTAGGTAAAGGTATTAGGGCCTTTTATAGGAATAGTTGAATGTGTGTGAGAGTATTAGGAGGGGAGTGTGTGATGTTTGGAGTAGAGAGAGGGTTGAGACAGGGATGTGTAATGTCACCGTGGCTTTTCAATTTATTTATGGAGAGTGTCTGTAGAGGAATGATAAGGGAGGGGAGAGGAGTGGAATTGATGGATAAGGGTGATAGATGGGAAGTGAACATGATACTGTTGCGGATGATACTGCTAGTGGGCGAAGAATTCAGAAGGTCTGAAGTATTTGGTGAAGGAGTTTGAGAGAGTGTGGTGGGCGAAAGGGTTCCTTAAGATAAATCAGGTAAGAGTAAAGTGTAGTGTTGAGGAGGAGGAAGAACAGATGAGGGGATGGGTTAGGGATTAGAGTAGGGAGGCGTAGTTTAGAAGAAGTAAAGGTTTTTAGATATTTAAGGGATGGATTTGGGTAAGGAGGGAGGGATGAAGGAGGAGATAGATCACAGAGTAGGAGAGGGAACGAGAGCATTGAGTGGTCTGAGGGAATTATGGAAGGAGGGAGATTTATCACTTAAACTTAAGATAAGTATGTTTGAAAAAATTTGTGTTCCAGCGGTTACTATATGGGTGTGAAACATGGGGGTTAAATGCTAGGTCCAAGAAGAAGTTGGAAGTGTTTGAGATGAAAGGGTTGAGAGCGGTGTGTGGGGTTTGTAAAAGAGAGAGGATTAGGAATAGGGTGATAAGAGAGAGATGGGATTGGAAGAATGGTTTGGTGAGAAGAGCGGAGAAGGGAATGTTAAGATGGTTTGGACACCTGGAGAGAATGGAGAACAGAGGGTGGTTAGGAGAGTTTGGGGGGCAGGAAGGAGAGGAAGGGGAGACCAAGAAGAAGGTAGATGATGGATGGAATAAAAGAAATGCTGGAAGAGAGAGGGATGAGCGTGGAGGAAGGTAGGGCGTTGGCGAGAGATGAAAGGAATGGAGGAGGTGGTGGGGGCGAGATGAAGGGAGGTGTGAATGAGGGAAGCTGCACTACCATAACCCGCTTAAGCGGGAATAAGTGTTGTATAATATAATAATAATAATATAAATATAATATATTTTATATAAATATATATAATATATATATATATATATCTATGATAGTATATATATATAATATATATATATATATATATTAATATATATATATATATATATATATTACTATAGTATATATATATATATATATATATATATTATTATATATAGATATTATATATATACTATATATATATATATATATATAATATTATATATACTATATATATGAATATATTATATATATATATTAATATAATATATTATATATATATATATATTATATATTAATATATAATATAATATCTATATATAATATATATAATATATATATAATATTATTATATATATATATATATATAGTATATATATATAATATAAATATATATATATATATATATATATATATGGTCGCATCCCGAAAAAGGCCAAAGGCATGTAACTAAAAAACCATAACAGCTAACAGCTACACGAAAATAAATATCATTTTATTAATCAGTAGACATTTTTACCCGGAATTAAAAAAAAAATAAAAAAAATAACGCCTTTTTTTTTAAAAAATTAAAATTGTTTAAAAATGTTGAAAAAAA
>JABUQX010138494.1:0-5000 GCA_015478945.1 Trachelipus rathkii
GAGAGAGAGAGAGAGAGAGAGAGAGCAGAGAGAGAGAAAGAGAGAGAGGAGAGAGAGAGAGGAGAGTAGAATTCGGATGATGCAGAGGAGAGAGAGAGATATATATATGTTATATTATATATATTATATTATTATATATAATATTATATATATATTATATATTATATATATTATAATTATATATATATAATATATATATATATATACAAGAGAAGTACGAACATATAGATTATTTATATATATAAATTCTATTTATTATGTGAGATTTATATATATATATATATGACATTAACCTTGTTTGACCATGATTATTTCGCCTTGACCTTGCCGAATCCCTAGTGCCCAGCCTATCACCTAGCCTAAAACCTGCACCTATCCTGACCCTTAACCTAACATAACCTAGACCTAACCTAACGTAACCTAGACCTAACCTAACCTAACCTAACCTAACCCATGTCAACCTACCCTATTGCGTTACACGGTAGCACTAGCCTATCACCTATGCCCTGCACCTGTCTAACCTCACGCCTCCCACCTTATTGCCGCTTGTAGCTCTATCAGGTAACTAGAAGTCCTAGCCGGGTGGTTATCTGTGCTAACATCGAGGTCATTGTGGTACCTGAATCTCTGTATGGGATCTATCCTAATTATTTCATCCGTGGTCACACACACAGTTTTTTCACAACAACACACACACACACACACCGTTTTCCAACATCACCACGCCCTACACACACACCATCAGCAACATCACATTGTTTTATCATCACACTTTTACACACACACACACAAAATCACACACGCAACAGCACCCATAACTTCTTTACACTATATACACCACGTACAAAAACACACTAACAGGAATTGAACCTTTGGTCTTCCAGGGGACAATATATATACCTTGATTTTGGCAACCCTTCGTATTCAGGGGCATTTCGGTCCCTTGATAGGCTTTTTGAACCTTGTAGGTTTGATGTCTCAGCTTTGGCCGCCACTGATTATATATATATAATATATATAATATATATATATATATATATAATATAGATATATGTTTTAGAGGATATATATATATATATATATAGTATATATAATATATATTATATATATATTTATATAGTATTTATATTTGCATATTATATGATATATATATATATATTTCGGTCACCTTTTTGTATTTCCTAGGCGTGCAATTTTGGTCTTTGTAGCATTTTTGACCTTGTAGGTTTTGATGCCCTCAATAACTTTGAAGTTCATCTTTTGATGCACCGTCATCTTTGAGTGAAGTCATTTGATACCACCTATTATTGATGATCATCTTATGATGACTTTTTTCATCTTTGATGGTTCCAACGACCTGGAGACCTAGATACAGAGTTAATATTAATGTCGAGCCGGCGATGTTACCATCGCTAGCCCCGCCAGGATCGCAGCGCTGATCGGAATCAGTCCGCGCTCCACACCAAGATCGACCATCCGTGGCGGTGTGCGCCTCTCTGTGCGCGAGCGAATGAAAAAAATATATACTATAAGTCATTCATTTTATTTCAATACTTAAACCATTTCAAAGAATTCTTTTCAAATATACTATATGAGTCATTCACTTTTATTTCATACTTAATACTTTTTTATTAAAAACATTTTGCGATGCGAACCTAAAAACTGTAACTCATTACAGAACCTATTATTTAACACATAATTATTTATTAAACATTATTTTTAACTTAAATACTTTTACTTAATACTGAATTATAATTTCATAAATTTTTAAAAATGTATGTAATGAAAAGAAAAAAAACCAGAGTTGTCTGATAAAATAAACATTTATTTTACTCTACAACTGTATCGAAATTTTATTAAACTTTAAACATTACATTCATACCATTAAAGCGTATAAATCAGTAAAAATCATTTAGAGGTGTTACCTATACATCCTAGGGGGGATTAGATGTCTCTTTTGTTTTTGACTGCTTTAACTGCTTTAACCGTCATGTTTTACTGCTTTTAACTCATGTTTTACTGTTTTACTGCTTTAACTCATATGTTTTACTGCTTTAACTCACATATTTATTAACATTACATACCTTAAAGCAGTAAATCCGTAAATCAATAGAGGTGTTACCTAACACCAGGGGGGGAATTAGTAGCTTTTGTTTAGCTGCTTTAACTGTTTTAAAATAATTTTAACTGCTTTAAAAACTCATGTTTTACCTGCTTTAACTTTTCTGCTTTACGCCCTTTAACTTTCTGCTTTTAATATAATAATTTTCTACTCTTCTGAGCTTATCTGCTTTAAAGGTCATATAATTATTAAGCATTAGTTTTTTAATTTGTTTTAATACTTTTTATATATTTTTATTATTATTGTTTTTTATTTATATATTATTTTTATGTATTTTTTTAATTATGTTTATTTTTAATTATTTTTACTTAACTTCACTTACATTTATACTTACACTCACACACAGATTTACTGTACAACAAGTTACTACCACGCACAACAGATTTTACAACAACACAACTTACCACAAACCAACAAACCACAGCTAACAAAACCCACCACCCAATACACACCACACACACACACACACAATACCACACAGCACACGAAACTTAACCTTTATAACTGAATATATAAAACCGCAACACTCACTTACACTATAACGTATAATTTTACTTAAAGAGCATTTTATGTTTTAATTAAACTCGTACATTTATATTACTCATCAGAGTGAAAAATCAAATATAACTAAAAATTATTTCAGTTTCTTAAAAACTTCTATAATAAATCAATCATATCTTTTTGACAAAAGAATTTATTATAAACTGTTAATACTTTTTGTTTAAAAATTTTATAACTATCAAGTTTTAAAATAACTTTTTCTAAAATTTTATGAAATTTTATTAAAGAAATATCAAGATAATATTTTACGTACGCTTAAAGCAACTTAAATCAGTAAATCAAGTAAGACCAGCCCCTAGCAACCCAGGATTGGACGCATATCGGTTCCGCGGCCTCTACATCAAGTATGCACGCTTTGTTTTATGACTTACTGCTTTACATGCATCTTTAGCCATGTAATAAGTATAATAAACAAAATAAGTTTCTTCTCTGCTAACATAGCATGTATTTTATTAAAATCTTTCTAAGTTTTTATTTAAAAATAAAATTATTCAGCTTACATTTATATTATTATCACTGTCGATGTTACGTAATAATAAATAATTTCAAAAGTTTTTTAAAATAATAAGGATCGGTTTTTCGTATGTACATTGACAATCCCATCACGAGAAAACACAAAAACAACCCGCACTCCTTACAGATACGAAACTGACCCCTCTCTGTAAAATGTGTTGAAATAACTACTTTAAGTCTAAATTTAGGATAATCCTTTTTTGTAACACGGGGCGATTTAAGCCTAATAGTTCCAGGTCAAAATATATTTCAAACTGACCTTCTTTCTGTAAATGTGGTGCAATAAATACGTTAGGCCTAAATTTAGCCCTAAATTTAGGATAAGCCCTTTTTGTAGACGGGCAATTTAATCCTAATAACAGAGTCAAAAAGGTAATTCCCCGTATAGACAAGAAATCATTGTTATTATTCATTTATAATAAAATATAAATTTCCAAACTGAAACATGTTGGAGACCGAGTAAGATCCTTTAAGCAGCGTAAAAAAGGAAATGTTTTCCTAAACTTGTGATTGGAACGGGGTAATCCTTATCTCTATATGGCCTCGTATGTGATTGGTCGAGATTATTTTATCGTCTTTTGAAAATTAACTTTGTTCTTTAAACTTGTATTTGAGCAGGTGTGTGTTTTTATTATCGAGAGACCCAAAAAACTCATTTTAAAATCATAGTCATTTTAGCTGTTAAGCGGTGCACAAGTTATCTGATTTGTATTAAAAGTGTTTTATTTTTACTAAGTGTATATCATATTTATAATAAATACTTACATTGAGGAATAATTATTAATTTCACTAGTTCATAAGCTAACCACCAGGGCTCAGCATGAGCCCCACCCGCAAAGTCAGCCAACCCCGCACCCGCTGGTGCGTCCCGCCGCGTCCCCGCCCGCCGCGTGCACCCGCAGGCGCAAAATTTCCGCGTTCCCGCCCGCCGCGTGCGCCCGCAGGCGCAATATTTCCGCGTTCCCGCCCGCCTGAACCACCGGTTCAGGCGGGCGGGAACGCGGAAATATTGCGCCTGCGGGCGCACGCGGCGGGCGGGAACGCGGAAATTTTGCGCCTGCGGGTGCACGCGGCGGGCGGGGACGCGGCGGGACGCACCAGCGGGTGCGGGGTTGGCTGACTTTGCGGGTGGGGCTCATGCTGAGCCCTGGTGGTTAGCTTATGAACTAGTGAAATTAATAATTATTCCTCAATGTAAGTATTTATTATAAATATGATATACACTTAGTAAAAATAAAACACTTTTAATACAAATCAGATAACTTGTGCACCGCTTAACAGCTAAAATGACTATGATTTTAAAATGAGTTTGGGTTTAAAAGATAATAAAACACACACCTGCTCAAATACAAGTTTAAAGAACAAAGTTAATTTTCAAAAGACGATAAAATAATTCTCGACCAATCACATACGAGGTCATATAGAGATAAGGATTACCCCGTCCAATCACAAGTAAGGAAAACATTTCCTTTTACCTGCTTAAAGGATCTTACCGGTCCAACATGTTTCAGTTTGAAATATATTTAAAATAATAATAACCATGATTCCTTGTCTATACGGGAATTACTTTTTGACCTGGTATTAGGATAAAATTAGCCGTCTACAAAAAGGCTTTTCCTAAATTTAGGCCTAAATTTAGGCCAAACGTAGTTATTGCACCACTTTTACAGGAAAAAGGTCAGTTTGAAATATATTTTGACCTGGATTAGGCTTAAATCGCCCGGGTTACAAAAAGGATTATCCTCTTAATTTAGACCTAAAGTAGTTTATTTCAACACATTTTTACAAGGAGAGGTCATGTTTC
>JABUQX010138494.1:12500-31262 GCA_015478945.1 Trachelipus rathkii
TTTCTTATACATTCGACATTTTGTATGCGCGGTGACTGTTTTTCATTGCAATCGATGCGCGGTGATTGTTTTTCGACATAAGCTATGTGCAGTGTTTGTTTTTTGACATAGCCTATGCGCGGTGTTTATTTTTCGACATAGTGTTTGGTTTTCGACATAGCCTATGCGCGGTGATTGTTTTCCGACATAGTCTGTGGGCAGTGTTTATTTTTTCGACATAGTCTATGCCCAGTGTTTATTTTCGACATAGTCTATGCGCATGTTTTATTTCGACATAGTCTATGCGCAGTGTTTGTTTTTCGACATAGCCTATGCGTGGTGATTGTTTTCCGACATAGTCTGTGCGCAGTGTTTGTTTTTCGACATAGTCTATGTGCAGTGTTTGTTTCTTGACATAGCCTATGCGCGGTGTTTATTTTTCGACATAGTCTATGTGCAGTGTTTGTTTTTCGACATAGCCTATGCGCGGTGTTTATTTTTCGACATAGTCTATGCCCAGGGTTTATTTTTCGACATAGTCTATGCGCAGTGTTTATTTTTCGACATAGTCTATGCGCATGGTTTAGTTTTCGACATAGTTTATGCGCAGGGTTTATTTTTCGACATAGCCTATGCGCAGTGTTTGTTTTTCGACATAGTCTATGTGCAGTGTTTATTTTTCGACATAGTCTATGCGCGGTGATTGTGTTTTGACATAATCTATTCACAGTGTTTGTTTTCTGACATAGTCTATGCGCAGTGTTTATTTTTCAACATAGTCTATGTGCAGTGTTATTTTTCGACATAGTCTATGCGCAGTGTTTGTTTTTCGACATAGTCTATGTGCAGTGTTTATTTTTCGACATAGTCTATGCGCGGTGATTGTTTTCTGACATAGTTTATGCGCAGTAGTTGTTTTGCGACATAGCCTATGCGCGGTGATTGTTTTTCGACATAGTTTGTGTAGTTATTGTTTTTCGACATAGTTTATGCGCAGGGTTTATTTTTCGACATAGTCTGTGCGCAGTGTTTGTTTTTCGACACATAGTCTATGCGCGGTGATTGTTTTTCAGGGCAATCGATGCGCGGTGATTGTTTTTCAACATTATCTATGCGCAGTAGTTGTTATCTGACATAGTTTATGTGCAGTGGTTGTTTTCGACATTGTATATGCGCAGTGGTTGTTTTTCGATATAGTCTATGTGCAGTGGTTGTTTTTCGACATAGATTTTGACATAGACATAGTCTATGGTCAGTGGTTATTTTTTGACATAGTTACTGCGCACTAGTGTATTTCTCATTCGTTCCATTCTTTCTCGATTTGTTCTTTCTACTATCAATATGGACATCATTCAAGACTTAGATCTGAAAGAGGCTGCTGATTTTCAAGACCTAATGCCTACAGATCTTTCAGGAGAGGAAATATCTAGCCTCAAGTCAAGTCTTCTTAAAGACTTGGGTCCTCTTAGGTTAAAAAGGGGACACTTAAGAAGAAAACTTACTCTCTGTTGTAAACACTTTCCTATAGAGGAGGAAGGTGATGAGGACTCTCCCACCTTTTACGATCCAGTTGTTGTAAAAACTGTATTTGAAAAGGTGACAACAGTCATGAGTGAAATTAAAGCTCAAGACACCATCATTGAAAACTTAATATTGGGGGCTGAATATACGAAAGTTGACCAAGCCATACTTGACGAAGAACTTACAGCCACTGATACCTACCATATTAAGATGGCTAAAGCGCTTCACTTGTTAAAAGACAAGTATGGTTATAATTCGGATTCAAGAAAGTCGTCTAGTGCCTCTTCAGAGAAGTCAAACTCAAAGGAGAATTGCTGTCATTATCCTTCTAGCTTAAAGATTCCTGCATTAAAGTGTGGAGATTTCTCGGGAGATAAAGACAAGCATTCTTTCCGCTCTTTTCTCCAATCTTTCAATAACGTATATGGAGAGAGAAGAGACATCTCAAAGGCCATCAAACTTCAATATTTAAAATCACATTTGAAGGGATATGCTCTGAAGGACATTGAGTTCTTGTCAGGCACGGATGACAATTATGATGTTGCCTTAACCATCTTAAAGGAACATTATCTAGATAAAGCATTCATTATTGACTCTATTTTACATGAGTTAGATTCGGCTCCGCCTCTAGACGGAAGACAGTTGGAACCTGTCCGGTCTTTCATTTTAAAGGTTCGTGCTAACTTGAAGGAACTTAAGGAACTTGGAGTTGACTTTTTTCAAGAGGATTCATCCGGTTGCAAGTTAATAAGTCATATCGTGGTTGATAAGCTTCCTATTTCATTTTTGAGAGAGTTGAAGCTGTCTACGAAGGAACAATATCCTTCCATCAACCTCATATTCAAAGAACACAATCAAATCATTCATAATATGGAAAGATTTCGAACTCCAAAATCTTACACTCAATCTCCCTCTTCTGGTTCTTCTCGTTCTTCTTTTGATTCAAAAAGGAGAAACAGAAATTTGAAAAAGTTTCCTTCTGTACCATCTGAACAGAGTCATACTTTCAATACATCTAAAGGTGATAGTGTAAATAAAAAGACATCATCTCCATCTTCGTCAAATATTCAAGCATCTTCTGAAATTAAATGTAAGTTGTGCAGTGGGAAGCATTTCCTTTCAGAATGCACAGTTTATGAATCTCCTAAAGCCAAAAGGGACAGATGTGTCGTGCTTAAGCTGTGCAGCAACTGTTCCAGCTTGAAACATATGGTGGATAAGTGTCCAGCAAAAACACTCAACCTTAAGTACCCTTGCTTAAATTGCAAGAGTAGAAAGCATCTCACAGCTCTTTGTCCATCTGAAATTCATACTCAACATCGGAACAACAATCGAAAAGATGCCGATGAAGAAAGTAATTCTGGTATTAGCAACCACTTGTGTATCAATACCGGACAGTCATCTGCCTCCCAAATCTTACCTACCATCACCATCACAGTAAGACACAAGAATAAGTCTGTGCCTGTTCGTTCATTAATTGACTTAGGTTCACAGAGAACCTATGCTAGTCCAAGATTGCTCAATAAATTCGACATCAATTGTGAGCAATTACCCAAGATTGACAATCCCATCAAAACCTTCATCGGAGAGCAGGTTCGTTCTCTTATTTAACTAATTTGGATCTCAACTGTTGTTGTGATTCATTTATATCAATTCCTGTTCTTGTAGACCCTTCTTTAGATGTGGGTTTTACTGTTAATGGACTGGCATCTGCTATTTGTAGAATTTCGTCAAAATACAAAGTAGCTGATAACTCATTTGTAGGTCCTTATGGGGACTCTGTGAATAACATCGACCTTTTGCTTGGCACTGACGCTCTTTGTCATATGAGGCACTTCCAAATGGTAGAATGTTTGGAAGGAAGTGCTATTTCAACTTGTTTCGGTTTAGTTCCTTTCGGTCCTGTGGATTCTTTTCTACTTCCACATCAAAAAGACTTTCTGTACAGAAAGCAGTCTGTTAACTCATCGCGAGAACATGAGGAGGAAGATTCATGACTAACAATGTCTGTCTCTTCATTGCCCTACCAATTTGTCAACGCTCCTCAAACCCTCGTAAACTCAATTCTAGATCCCCATCCTTCCTACCCTGATGTCATCGATCTTTCCTCGAATCAAAAGGATACTGAACTTGGTCTGGAGCATCTGTACAGTCTGGAGTCCATGGGAATTCAGGAAGAAAAAGATTATGGTACTACCGACAAAGAATTTATAACTAAATTCCACAACTCCATTCAATTTATCGATGGAAAGTACCACATCGAAATCCCTTGGATTCAGGATTTGCTGCATCAAGTTCCATCCAACTATAATGTTGCTTTAAGTACACTAAAACGAGTCAAGAATCGTCTTAACAATCAGGGACTCGACAAAGCACACAGTGATGTCTTTAAAGAACAGCTGAAAAACGGCATAATTGAAATCATCAACGTATCTCCGAAGGACTTCCATAAATATGTATTGGTTCCCCATAGGCCTGTCATAAGAATGGCTGATCAGGTATCAACTAAGATTAGACCTGTATTCAATTGCAGTCTTCGTACAAAAGGAGCTCCTTCCCTTAATCAAGCCTGTTATCCAGGTATAGATTTGTTGGTTCCCCTTCTTCGTCTTCTTTTAGCTTTTAGAACCAATAAATATGTGGTTGTTGCGGACATATCTAAAGCTTTCTTACACATCTATCTCAAGCAACAAAGTGACCGTAACAAGTTTTGTTTCTTTTGAGAAGAAGATGGCAGGCTTGTTACTTATCGGTACGCAACCATCATATTCGGACTTGCTGTTTCTCCCTACATTTTGGGAGCTGTTATTAGACACCACATTCAGAATAACTATCCTTATGATTTAGTCTCTCGTCTTCTGATAAATAATCTTTATGTAGATAATTTTATTTACACTCACTCGTCCCCAGAAGTACTGAGAAACATTTACACCACATCAGTTCAAAGAATGAAGGAAGGAGGATTCAACTTGTGTTCTTGGAACACTAACCATTCAGATCTTAAGGCTCAAATAAAACAGGATAACATGTTTTCTTCCCATAACTGCGAAGAGGAAAAGGTTTTAGGTTACCTTTACCATCCTGGTAATGACACCCTGAGACTCGCAGACTTTGAGTTATCATCAGTCAGTTCAAAAAGAGATCTGCTCTCTCAAGTTAATAAAATCTTTGATCCTCTTTCTTTGTTTCTTCCTGTCACATTGAGAGGTCGACTTTTGATGAGACGTATATGGGAAAAACAAATGAGTTGGGACGACTCTATCGATCTTGAAATAAAGGAGGATTGGGAAAAATTAAGGGCCGATCTTGACTCTCTTAAGAGTTTATCGTTCAATCGTTTTTGTTTTGATACCTCATCGACTAATGCAACCCTTAACATCTTTTGCGATGCTAGTTCAAAGAGCTATGGATTTGCGGCTTACATCACCTCCCCAGAACAAGGTCCTTCGTTAATGTGGGCCAAATCTAAAGTAGCTCCTCTCAAGGGAAAAACCCTTCCTTGTTTAGAGCTTTTATCCATCTTTCTGGCGCTTAAATGCCTTCCGCAGATCGTGACTAGCCTACAAGAGGTTGAATTTAGTAAGGTCAACGTCTTCTCTGACTCCCAAATCGTTCTTGCATGGGTAGCTGGAGGAGGTAGCAGGACAAAACAAATTTTCGTTCGGAATCGTATACAGGACATTAAGAGTATGGTTTCATCTATGAGGAACGATAATTTAATACCGATCTCATTTAACTACGTCAAAACAGATGAAAACCCTGCAGACCTTATAACTCGTGGTTTGTCCTGTCGCGAATTCATGAAGAAGCTCGAACTATGGAAGAATGGACCAGCTTGGCTTAAACATGACCAAGTGTATTGGCCTAGTTATCAGCAAACAAGGAGTGTACAGGAAGGGCTTTCAACTACCTTCACAGTCATTCAAGCCCCACCTCCTCCTATTATTGACATGACCAAGTATTCTTCCCTTTCAACTTTGTTAAGAGTATGTGCTTTACTCTACAAATTCGGCACATCTTCCATCGATCCTACTGAAAATGATAGGAAAGCTCGACTTTTCTTGCTCAAGATTATGCAACAAGAAAGTTTTCCTGTCGAACTTCGTTTTTTGAGAGAGATTCAATCGGGATCAACTTCTTCAAAACCACCTGATTTAGTTTCTCGCCTGAACTTCTTTTTGGACGATTTGGGTCTTATAAGAAGTAAAGGACGGTTGTCTCGCACTAACTACTATAGTTTCGAGATAGTCAATCCAGTAGTCCTTGGCAAGTCCCATCATCTTACCACCCTGATTGTCAGAGATGCACATGTTTCTTGTAAACATCTCTGGGCATTCAAGCAACTTTGACCTTCATTCGTTTAAAGGGCTACTGGATAACTTCAGCTCGTCATACAATAAGAAGAGTTTTATCGGAATGTGTGACTTGTACAAAATTCAACAGCTTTTCTTATTCTTATCCGAAATTTACTAATTTCACAAAAGCGCAAGTCAATTTCTATCGTCCTTTCTCAAATGTTGGAGTGGATTTTACTAAACATTTTTTCATTAAAATTAAAGGGTCCACCCAACCTCAAAAAATGTATATTCTTCTTTACACCTGCCTCAATATTCGTTGTGTTTATTTGGATCTTATCCCAGATATGTCTGCTAGGGCATTCGTTCAATCGTTCCAACGCTTTGTGGCTAGGTTTGGAGTCCCTGAATTTTTATATAGCGACAATGCCCGATCTTTTAATAAAGGTGCGGATGCTCTCGAGCAGTTTGTTGTATCAGAGGTGGGTTCCGAATTTTTGCGTAAAAATCACATTAAACATATCCGCATTCCCCTATACAGCCCTTGGATGGGAAGTATGTGGGAAAGGTCAATTCGGACTGTTAAAAATTGTCTCTATAAGACTGTTGGACGTAAAAATTTGGAATATTTCGATTTCACAACAGCATTGGCAGACATTGCTAATGCTATCAATTCGAGGCCATTAACATATACTTCTTCGGATAATGATATAGTGCCTCTCACTCCTAACTGTTTTTTAAAACCGTTAGCTAATTCAAGTATCGTATTAAACGAGCCCATTCCTACCGATTCCCCTTCAAGAGAAGAACTAATCCAATCCCTTAAACGATCTACTGAAATATTCGAAGACTTCCGGACTCGGTGGTATAATGAGTATTTATTAAGTTTGAGAGAGATGGGAAAAGACCTCTATCAAGTCTCATGGAAAAATAGGGTGAAAGTAGGAGACATCGTACTTATTAAAAGTCCGGTCAAAGAGCGACCATATTGGCAAATGGGCATTATTCAACTGCTTATTTATGGAGATGATAATAAGGTTCGCTCAGTCCAGGTTCGAACTCCTGGAGGTCAAATGAATGTTTACCCCATAAAGCATTTATTCCCTTTAGAGCTATCATTAACACACAGTGGAAGTCAAGTCAAATCTCAAGGAAATAGTTCTGCTTCAAATTCAATGGTTCCATTACCACCATCATCTCAGCAAGTAACAATTCCTGCCCCTACCACAATTAATGATACTCCCGCGGTTGCAAATTCGTTGCGTCCCAGAAGGAAAGCAGCTATAGTAGCACGTTCGAAATTTTTGAATATCGGTAATGAATCGGAATCGGAATCGGAATCATCCGAGAGTTCTGATTAATCAAATTCTTTTGTTTTGTTTTTTTGTTTTTTTTTAAATGACACGAATTCGTCGAAATCCGTGCCATCGCCCCCGCCCAGTGTATTAAAATTGGAATGCGAATCAATAGCTTAAAATATTTCGTAATGAAAGTTTGCGTTTCAATATGCTTTTGGTCTCAAATTCGTGTGCATTTCAATTATTAACTCTTTGCCAAACTATATTTATTCCTTAAAAGATGTTATGTGTTTTAAATTGTAAATATTGGAATCATGAAACCGGAACACTTTTGAGGAAGTTAAATAGCTGGAGTTGATATGCTGGAATAATTATTCAAAATCAAGGCTTTTACGTTTTCGACCTCGTACTGTCAAGTCGCTGATTGAACTTGTGCTGAAAAAAGTTTAGTAATTTCTGTCGTTCGAAAGAAGTGGATGCTTTTATATAAAACTCCCTTCATATATTTGCATTAAGTGTTAACGTTTAAAAAAGTGTTAAAACTTATAATCACTAAGGCCTTATATAATGTGATTTTTGTGTAACTTTATTAAGTGCATAGTAACGCTTTTTTCTTCAATAACTAACGCTTAAGATTCAAATTCAACTTTATTATCGAAAATACGTTAATGACAATACGTATTGTTAGGAATTATTTCTACCTATGCTAAGAAGCCGGTGAAACTAACATTGATAGCACCGGTGTTGAAAATAACAATTTCAAATCCGAAATCAGGACTGGGATAAGAAGTTTCAGTTTTTCAACAAGTAAGTTGTTTGTTCCTTTCACCATAGGTGGATAATTCCATTTATTATATTTATGCATTAAAACACATAACATTTATTAATTCAGTTTAACTGTCGTAAATTTACTATTCTTAAAAACTATTCTACGTTGGTATTAAGGTTGTATCTATAAATTTCTACTCACATAGATACGATTTTAATAATATATATATATATATATATATATATATATATAATTTTTATAAGTGGGCACTGCAAACTCGATGGATTTAGTACTTTTCGAGTCTTTAAATTTGGCTTCTGCTGTTGCTTGTTCTTGATATTGGGATCACGTAACCCCATTTACTTGTTCTTCAAATTGGGGTTATTTGACCCCAGTTGCTGGTTCTTTATATTGAGGTCACCTGACCCCAGCTGCTTGTTCTTTATATTTTCAGTTTCTTGTTTTTTTACATTGGGGTCTCGTGACCCTAGTTGCCTGTTCTTTATATTGGGTTCATGTTACCCCATTTGCTTGTTCTTCATATTGGGGTTAGGTGACCCCAGTTGCTGGTTCTTTATATTGGGGTGAAGTGACCCCAGCTGCTTGTTCTTTATATTGTCAGTCTCTTGTTCTTTACATAGGAGTCACTTGACTCCATTGTTTGTTCTTTATAATGGGGTTACCTAACGCCAGTTGTTGTTCTTTATAATAGGGTCACGTAACCCCAGTTGCTTTTTCTTTATATTTGGATCATTTGAACCCAGTTACTTGCTTTACATATTGTTATCACGTGACGCATTTGCTTGTTCTTATTGCGGTTGCTTGAATACATTTGGGAATATATATATATATATATACTATATATATATATGCTTATATTCTATAACATATATATATATATATAACCCATTGTTATACTGCTGCTTTCCTTATATATATATATACCTTATATTGCTATATATATATATATATATATGCTGTAACTATACTGCTGTATAACCTTACTTATATATATATGCTGCTAACCTTATATAATTGTTATTAGTGGCACACCTGCCAACTCGATGGATTGGTACTTTCGAGGTCTTCAAATTTGGCTTCTGCTGTTGCTTGTTCTTGATATTGGGATCACGTAACCCCATTTACTTGTTCTTCATATTGGTTATTTGACCCCAGTTGCTGGTTCTTTATATTAAGGGTCACCCACGGCCCCAGCTGCTTGTTCTTTATATTTTCAGTTTCTTGTTTTTATATTGGGTCTCTTGACCCACAGATTTTATTCTTTTATATTGGGTTCATGTTACCCCAGTTGCTTGTTCTTCATATATTGGGATTTAAGGTGACCAGTTTGCTGAGTTCTTTACATATTGAGGGTGAAGTGACTTTGTATTCTTTACTGTTGTCAGTCTCTTGTTCTTTACATAGGGGTCACTTGACTCCATTGTTTGTTCTTAATGGATTTACCTAACCCCAGTTATCATTCTTTATAATAGGGTCACGTAACCCCAGTTGCTTTTCTTTATATTTGGGTCATTTGAACCCAGTTGCCCCTTTTATATTGTCAGTTTCTTTTTCTTAACATTATCACGTGACACTTGTTGCTTGTTCTTATTGCAGTTGCCAGATACATTGGGAGATATATATATATATATTATATATATATATATATATATATATATATATATATAACAATATATATATATATATATATATATATATATATATATATATATATATATACTACTACTATATATATATATATATATATATATATATATATACCTCTATAATTTTTATTGAGTGGGTACTTTGCCCAAATGGATTTAGTACTTTTCGAGTCTTTAAATTTGGCTTCTGCTGTTGCTTGTTCTTGATATTGTGGATCACGTAACCCCATTTACTTGTTCTTCATATAGGGGTTGGTGACCCCAGTTGCTGATTCTTGCCAAAGCCTTTGACCCCAGCCTTGTTCTTTATAATTTTCAGTTTCCCTTTTTTTTTTTTTTTTTTATTGATTTTCGTACATTGTTGCCTGTTCTTTATATTGGGTTCATGTTACCCTAGTTGCTTGTTCTTCACTTATTAAAGATTGGAAATTTGACCCCAGTTACAGTTCATGTACTCTTATATTAGTAGTGACCCCAGCTGTATTCTTATATTGTGTCCAAATCATTCTTTGGCAGATCCGCGGCTCATTTTGTTATATAGATTACCTAACCCCGGTTGCTTCGTTCTGGCACATAATGGGTCTGCGTAACCCCAGTTGCTTTTCTTTATATTTGGGTCATTTGAACCCAGTTACTTGCTTTATTGTCAGTTTCTTTTTCTTAACATTGTTATCACGTGACACTAGTATGCTTGTTCTTAATGCAGTTGCCAGATACATTGGGAAATATATATACACCTTATATATATATATATATATGCTATATATATATATACCATATATATATATATATATATATATGCCTTAGTATATATACCACTCTTACCTCAGTGCAAATTGGGCACTGCAAACTCATTAGTACTTTTCAGTCTTTTTTAAATTTGGCTTCTGCTGTTGCTTGTTCTTGATATTGGGATCACGTAACCCCATTTACTTGTTCTTCAAATTGGGGTTATTTGACCCCAGTTGCTGGTTCTTTATATTGAGGTCACCTGACCCCAGCTGCTTGTTCTTTATATTTTCAGTTTCTTGTTTTTTTACATTGGGGTCTCGTGACCCTAGTTGCCTGTTCTTTATATTGGGTTCATGTTACCCCAGTTGCTTGTTCTTCATATTGGGGTTAGGTGACCCCAGTTGCTGGTTCTTTATATTAGGGTGAGAAGGCCCCAGCTGCTTGTTCTTTTACTGTTGTCGATCTCTTGTTGTTCTTTACATAAAAGTGCACTTTACTAAAATGAATACTTTTAAGTATATTGACATATTACAAGATCTTGCTTATTCTTATAATAGATCGTTTCACAGAACTTTTTCTTTATATTTTGGTCATTTGAACCCAGTTACTTGCTTTACATATTGTCAGTTTCTTTTTCTTAACATTGTTATCACATGACACTTGTTGCTTGTTCTTAATGCAGTTGCCAGATACATTGGGAAATATATATATATATATATATATATATATATATATATATATATATATATATATATATATATATATATATATATATATATATATAGATACACTACTCGTCAAAATTAACTATATGCTTATATCATATATCTCAATTTTTATTAGTGGGCACTGCTAACTCGATGGATTTAGGTACTTTTCGAGTCTTTAAATTTGGCTTCTGCTGTTGCTTGATCTCCCCATTTACTTGTTCTTCATATAGGGGTTATTTGACCCCAGTTGCTGATTCTTTGAGATCACCCTGACCCCAGCTGCTTGTTCTTTATATTTTCAGTTTCTTTTTTTTATTAGGGTCTAAGAGCTGATTTTTATTCTTTATATTGGTTCATGTTGGTGCTTGTTGTTCTTCATATTGTAGAGTGATGACTGAATTCTTTATATTGGAGAAGCCCCAACTGCTTATTCTCATGTAAAATTATATACATTTCTTACCCGTTTTCCAAACTCCCATGCGTATTCTTTGTGCGGTTACTAACTGATTGCTTGATATTCTTTTATAATAGGGTCACATAACTCCAGTTGCTTTTCTTTCCCATATTTGGTCATTTGAACCCAGTTACTTGCTTTACATATTGTCAGTTTCTTTTTCTTAACATTGTTATCACTTGACACTTGTTACTTGTTCTTAATGCAGTTGCAAGATACATTAAGGAGAAATATATATATATATATATATATATATATATATATATACTGCTCCTATATATATATATATATATATATATAACATATGCCTGCTGCTGCTCTTGCTATGCTGCTGCTCTTACTTATATATAATTTTTAGTGGGCACTGCAAACTCGATGGATTTATTTTCAGG
This sequence comes from Trachelipus rathkii, assembly GCA_015478945.1. Classification (NCBI taxonomy): domain Eukaryota; kingdom Metazoa; phylum Arthropoda; class Malacostraca; order Isopoda; family Trachelipodidae; genus Trachelipus; species Trachelipus rathkii. The sequence goes on from JABUQX010138494.1 coordinate 24,318, forward strand.
TCTTTAAATTTGGCTTCTGCTGTTGCTTGTTCTTGATATTGGGATCACGTAACCCCATTTACTTGTTCTTCAAATTGGGGTTATTTGACCCCAGTTGCTGATTCTTTGCCATTGAGTCACCTGACCCCAGCTGCTTGTTTTTTATATTTTCAGTTTCTTGTTTTTTTATATTTGGGTCTCGTTGCTGGTTCTTTATATTGGGTTCATGTTACTGATTTAGCATTCTTCATATTGGGTTGGTGACTAGTTATGATTCTTTATATTGGGGTGAGAAGTGACCCCAGCTGCTTATTCTTTTATATTGTCCAGTCTTGTTCTTTACATAGGAGTCACTTGACTCCATTGTTTCCCCATAATGGATTACCTAACCCCAGTTTATATTCTTTATAATAGGGTCTCACATGGCTTAGTTGCTTTTCTTTATATTTGGGTCATTTGAACCCAGTTCTTTCTTTACATATTGTCAGTTTCTTTTTCTTAACATTGATTTATCACGTGACACTTGTTGCTTGTTCTTATTGCAGTGTTGCCAGATACATTGGGATATATATATTTATATATATATATATATATAACTATTATATATATATATATAACCTTATATATATATATATATTATATATATATATATATATATATATATATATATATATATATATATAATTTTTATAAGTGGGCACTGCTAACTCGATGGATTTAGTACTTTTCGAGTCTTTAAATTTGGCTTCTGCTGTTGCTTGTTCTTGATATTGGGATCACGTAACCCCATTTACTTGTTCTTCATATAGGGGTTATTTGACCCCAGTTGCTGGTTCTTTATATTTGGTCACTGACCCCCTGCTGTTCTTTATATTTTTCTGTTTCTTTTTTTTTTACATTAGGGTCTCGTGACCCTAGTTGCCTGTTCTTTATATTGGGTTCATGTTACCCCAGTTGCTTGTTCTTCATATTGGGGTTAGGTGACCCCAGTTGCTGGTTCTTTATATTGGGGTGAAGTGACCCCAGCTGCTTTTCTTTATATTGTCAGTCTCTTGTTCTTTACATAGGAGTCACTTGACTCCATTGTTTGTTCTTTATAATGGGGTTACCTAACCCCAGTTGCTTGTTCTTTATAATAGGGTCACGTAACCCCAGTTGCTTTTTCTTTATATTTGGGTCATTTGAACCCAGTTACTTGCTTTACATATTGTCAGTTTCTTTTTCTTAACATTATCACGTGACACTTGTTGCTTGTTCTTAATGCAGTTGCCAGATACATTGGGAAATATATATATATATATATATATATATATATAATTTTTATAAGTGGGCACTGCTAACTCGCTGATTTTCCAACCTTGCTGCTGCTGCTGTATATATACTGCCCCCTTCTTGCCTTATACTGTTGCCGTTTCTATATAGATAATATATATATATATATATATAATTTTTATAAGTGGGCACTGCTAACTCGATGGATTTAGTACTTTTCGAGTCTTTAAATTTGGCTTCTGCTGTTGCTTGTTCTTGATATTGGGATCACGTAACCCCATTTACTTGTTCTTCATATTGGGGTTATTTGACCCCAGTTGCTGGTTCTTTATATTGAGGTCACCTGACCCCAGCTGCTTGTTCTTTATATTTTCAGTTTCTTGTTTTTTATATTGGGGTCTCGTGACCCTAGTTGCCTGTTCTTTATATTGGGGTCATGTTTTAGTTGCTTGTTCTTCGCCAGTAAGGGTTAGGTGACCCCCTGTTTTTTTGTTTTTTTTTGGGGGGTTGAGTCCCAGCTGCCCCGTTCTTTATGTTGTCCATTCTCTTGTTTTTTATAAATCTTTTTAGTCCTTTGTTTGTTCTTTATAAGGAGGTTACCTAACCCCAGTTGCTTTGTTCTTTATATAGGGTCATGTAACCCCAGTTGCTTTTCCTTTATATTAGGGTCACGTTGAACCCAGAGTTACTTGCTTTTATATTGTCAGTTTCTTTTCTTTAACATTGTTATCACATGACACTTGTTGCTTGTTCTTAATGCAGTTGCCAGGCCATTGGGGAAACCTTAGCATATACTTAGCAACGCCTTGCCTTGCTGCTGCTGCCCACTTAGCCCTTCTTACTTGCCTTGCCATACCCAGCTGCTGCTGCTGCTGCCTTGCTGTACCTTATAGCAACCTTATATATGCACCAACCCGTATATGGTGACATTATTTTTATAAATTGGGCACTGCAAACTCGATGGATTTAGTACTTTTCGAGTCTTTAAATTTGGCTTCTGCTGTTGCTTGTTCTTGATATTGGGATCACGTAACCCCATTTACTTGTTCTTCAAATTGGGGTTATTTGACCCCAGTTGCTGGTTCTTTATATTGAGGTCACCTGACCCCAGCTGCTTGTTCTTTATATTTTCAGTTTCTTGTTTTTTTACATTGGGGTCTCGTGACCCTAGTTGCCTGTTCTTTATATTGGGTTCATGTTACCCCAATTGCTTGTTCTTCATATTGGGGTTAGGTGACCCCAGTTGCTGGTTCTTTATATTGGGGTGAAGGACCCCAGCTGCTTTGTTCTTTATATTGTCAGTCTGCTTGTTCTTTTGCCCAGGAGGAGTCGCCGACTCCATTGTTCTGTTCTTTACATTGGGGTCACTTGACCCCATTGTTTGTTCTTTATAATATGGTCACGTAACCCCAGTTGCTTTTTCTTTATATTAGGGTTCTGTGAACAGTTACTTGCTTTACATATTTGTCAGTTCTTTCTTTAACATTGTTATCACGTGACACTTGTTGCTTGTTCTTATTGCAGTTGCCATCCAGATACATTGGGAAATATATATATATATATATATATATATGCTGCTGCTGCTGCTGCTTGCGTTGTTAATATTCTGTGTTGGCGTCCGCCTTCGAATTTGCTGCTGCTGCTGCTGCTATGCTATGCTGCTGTTGCTATAATTTTTATTAGTGGGCACTGCTAACTCGATGGATTTAGTACTTTTCGAGTCTTTAAGAATTTGGCTTCTGCTGTTTGCTTGTTCTTGATATTAAGGATCGTAACCCCATTTACTTGTTTCTTCCCTTATAGGGGTGTGACCCCAGTGCTGATTCTTTATATTGAAATCACCTGACCCCAGCTGCTTGTTCTTGTATATTTTCGATTTCTTGTTTTTGTTGGGGTCTCGTGACCTGAGTTACTTGTTCTTTATATTGAGTTCATATTTTTAGTTGTGTTCTTCACTTATTGGGTTGGGCGACCCCAGTTGCTGATTCTTTATATTGGGGTAGTGACCCCAGCTACTTATTCTTTACTGTGTCGATCTCTTGTTCTTTTACTTGAGAACAGTGTTTGTTGTGCTTTATAATGGAGATTTACCCCTAACCCCGGTTGCTTTTCTTATATTTGGTCATTTGAACAGTTACTTGCTTTTTATATTGTCGGCTTTTTCTTGGCGTTGTTATCATGCCTTGTTTAGCGTTCTTGTTGCGGTTGCCGGATACGTTGGGATATACAACCTTAACTATATAGCAGCCTTAGCCAGCAGCAGCTGCATATGCCCAATAACCCCTTGCCTTATTATGCCTATGTATATATATATATATTAGCCAACTTGTATATACCCTTTGCTGTCTTGCTGAGACCAGTAGCCCCTTATGCATATCATGCCTGCAACCTTGCCCTTGTAACTGTATATATGTAGCAGCCAGCCAGCCCAACAGCAACTTAACTTATAGCATATATGCCTCTTTGCGCCAACCAACCAACCTTTGCTGTGTTATGCCTTAGCACATATATATATATATAACATATATACCTTCTTGCTGCTGCTGCCACCAACACCAGCATGCCCAGCAACGCAGCTACCTCTTGCTGCTGTCCTTATGCTGCTCACTATCTCCAGTAGTAATGCACTGCTCGATGGTTAGTACTTTTCGAGTCTTTAAATTTGGCTTCTGCTGTTGCTTGTTCTTGATATTGGGATCACGTAACCCCATTTACTTGTTCTTCATATAGGGGTTATTTGACCCCAGTTGCTGGTTCTTTATATTGGTCACCTGACCCCAGCTGCTTGTTCTTCTTTATATTTTCAGTTTCTTTTTTTTTTTTTTTTTTATTACTTAGGGTCTCGTGACCCCTAGTTGCCTGTTCTTTATATTGGGTTCATGTTACACCCTAGTTGCTGTTGTGCTTCATATTGGGGTTAGTGACCCCAGAAGTTGCTGGTTCTTACTGTGGGCCAAAGTGACCAGCTGCTTGTTCTTTATATTGTCAGTCTCTTGTTCTTTACGCAGAACGACTCCATTGTTTATTCTTTATAATAATTTTTAACAGTTGCTTTACATTCTTTATAATATGGGGTCACGTAACCATGATTTGCTTTTCTTTATATTTGTGGGTCATTTGAACCCAGTTACCTTTACGCCATTAGTTTCTTTTCTATAACATTATTATACGTGACACTTGTTTCACTTATTCTTTATGCAGTTTTTCAGAAACACGGACAAATATATATATATATATATATATATATATATATATATATATATATATATATATATATATATATATTATATATATATATTTATACTTCTCTTTCTACTGGTTACCTAACCCCAGTTGCTTTATATAATTTTTATAAGTGGGCACTGCTAACTCGATGGATTTAGTACTTTTCGAGTCTTTAAATTTGGCTTCTGCTGTTGCTTGTTCTTGATATTGGGATCACGTAACCCCATTTACTTGTTCTTCAAATTGGGGTTATTTGACCCCAGTTGCTGGTTCTTTATATTGAGGTCACCTGACCCCAGCTGCTTGTTTTTTTATATTTTCAGTTTCTTGTTTTTTTACATTGGGGTCTCGTGACCCTATTGTATTGGGTTCATGTTACCCCAGTTGCTTGTTCTTCATATTGGGGTTAGGTGACCCCAGTTGCTGGTTCTTTATATTGGGGTGAAGTGACCCCAGCTGCTTGTTCTTTATATTGTCAGTCTCTTGTTCTTTACATAGGAGTCACTTGACTCCATTGTTTGTTCTTTATAATGGGGTTACCTAACCCCAGTTGCTTGTTCTTTATAATAGGGTCACGTAACCCCAGTTGCTTTTTCTTTATATTGTTGCTTGTTCTTAATGCAGTTGCCAGATACATTGTCGGTTTTCTTTCTTGGCATTGTTATCATGTGACCTTGTTGCCAGCGTTCTTATTACCGGTTACCAATTTAAGGAGAAATATATATATATATATATATATAGCCCACCTCCAATGCGAGGGCGTTAGCCCTCGCTCATGCTTGCCAACCTTGCTGCGGATGCTGCCAAGCACCTGCCAGCCTGCCTGCCTGCTGCTGCTGCTGCCTTGCCTGCCTTCTCTGCTTGCCAGATACATTGGGAAATATATATATATATATATATATATATATATATAATTTTTATAAGTGGGCACTGCTAACTCGATGGATTTAGTACTTTTCGAGTCTTTAAATTTGGCTTCTGCTGTTGCTTGTTCTTGATATTGGGATCACGTAACCCCATTTACTTGTTCTTCATATTGGGGTTATTTGACCCCAGTTGCTGGTTCTTTATATTGAGGTCACCTGACCCCAGCTGCTTGTTCTTTATATTTTCAGTTTCTTGTTTTTTATATTGGGGTCTCGTGACCCTAGTTGCCTATTCTTTATATTGGGGTCATGTTACCCCAGTTGCTTGTTCTTCATATTGGGGTTAGGTGACCCCAGTTGCTGGTTCTTTTTTATAATGGGGGTAAGTAGGCCCCAGCTGCTTTTCTTTATATTGTCAGTCTCTTGTTCTTTACATAGGAGTCACTTGACTCCATTGTTTGTTCTATATAATGGGGTTACCTAACCCCAGTTGCTTGTTTTTTATAATAGGGTCACGCAGTTGCTTTTTCTTTATATTGGGGTCATGTGAACCCAGTTACTTGCTTTACATATTGTCAGTTTCTTTTTCTTAACATTGTTATCACGTGACACTTGTTGCTTGTTCTTAATGCAGTTGCCAGATCCATTGGGAAATATATGTATACCGCGCGCGTATATCTCTGCTGCCTGCCTTAGCTGCGCTTAGCATAACCTTATGCTGCCTTTATCTTCGCCTTTATACTTATTGCTGTATATATATATATATATATATACTATATATATATATACTTATATAATTTTTATTAGTGGCACTGCCCAACTCGATAGTTTGGTACTTTCGAGGTCTTTAAATTTGGCTTCTGCTGTTGGCGTTTCTTGATAATTGGGATCACGTGGCTTACCCATTTGCCCCGTTCTTCACTATAGGTGTTTATTAATTTATGGTTCTTTATATTAAGGTCTGACCCCAGCTGTATTCTTACTGCTGTTTCTTGTAAGGATGTCGTGACCCTAGTTGCCCTGTTCTTTATATTGGGTTCATGTTACCCCAGTTGCTTGTTGCTTCATGCTTAGAGTGACCCCAGTTGCTGGTTTTTTATATTGGGGTGAAGTGACCCCTGACTGGCTTGTTCTTTATATTGTCCAGTAGTCTCTTGTTCTTTACGGGAGTCATGACTCCCTTGTTTGTTCTTTATAATGGATTTACCTAACCCCAGTTGCTGTTCTTTATAGCCGGTCACGGCAGTTGCTTTCTTTTTATTTGGGTCATTTGAACCCAGTTACTTGCTTTACATATTGTCAGTTTCTTTTTCTTAACATTGTTATCACGTGACACTTGTTGCTTGTTCTTATTGCATTGCCAGGCTGCATTGGGAAGCTGTACTGCCTTAGCCCAGCCTTGCCTGCTGCTCTGCTGCTGCCTGCTGCTGCTGCCTTGCCCTGCTGCTGCCATAACCTGCTACATATATGCTGTAACCTCTTTCTCTATATATATATATACGCCGCCCAACCTTATATGAGGAATTGATATTTTTATAAAGTGGGCACTACCGTCGATGGATTTGGTGCACGCCGCCATACGACATGGGAGAGGAAGTCAAAT
>JABUQX010138495.1:0-40718 GCA_015478945.1 Trachelipus rathkii
CGATGTACTTCGTTCGGTTTCAGATGGGTGTTAACCGTTTCGCATTTATCGGACGCTTTCGCGTTTCGTACCATATAATCTTCTATTAACCAACCAAATCCACATTAAAAAGTTGGATTCGGTTGAATTCAACTTATCTCGCATTCATGGTGAAGCTCCTTCACCAAATACATCTGAAAACTCCTCCCAAAAGACGTCATACAACCTAATAAATCTCTGGTGTATGACTACCCTGGCTCCCCAGGTTTTGTTCCCCCTCCTCGCCGAGACCCACGTCTCAACCTTCCCTCTCAATCCGAACCCACCTCTAACATTACCCCCAGTCACATAGAGACAATGTCTAATAGACCACCATCATAATATTAATAACTCACCATGACTACTTTCCTTCAATGGAATTGTCGTGGATATTACTCTAATTTCGAAGAACTTGTTCAACTAATAAACATATGTACACCAAAGTGTATATGTTTGCAAGAACTCCGACTATGTCATCGTGACTTCCTTCAACCATCAGAATATAAATCGCCGTTAACTTATATAGAAAGAGGTGACAATGATAGGGGAGGAGCAGGATACTCATTCACAAATCTATCCCCTATTCCCCAGTCCCTCTCCAAACCAAACTTCATGCAGTAGCGGCAAGAATTCACTTATCCATCGACCTTACTATATGTTCATCTACTTGGCTCCAAGTAGTGAATTTACTAAGGTCGACTTAGCTAATCTTTTTAAACAGCTCCCTGCTCCGGTTGTTATACTAGGTGACTTCAACCTCCGCCACCCCTTATCAGGGGGTGACTCTGTCACTTCATCTAAGTCAAGATCTTAATAGATCTCCTAACCCCCTTTTCCCTAGGATGCCTTAACACAGGACTCCAACCTATGAACGTTTAGATACACACTTCTTCTTGTATCGACATTTCCTTTTGCTCCCCATTCCCTTATGGATCGTTTTATCTGGTCCCTTTGATTATTTATTCGGCAGCAATCATTACCCAATAGCATTAAACGAGCTTGCTCCAAGCCCAATGTAAAAACCCAGCTCCAGCTGGCGTTATGATTCAAGCGGAGTGGGCTCCTTTTATCAGGCCACAGCTATCCCTCTTTCTCCTTTTAATAAACGATTTCCGACTGTTGATGATGCCTTTCGCTTCTTCAAGAAAGAAGTCATCTCGGCAGCGGAAGCTTGCATTCCACAGTCTTCCTCAGACAGGCGGTCGGCAACCCCTTGGTGGTCCCAAGAGTGCGCACAAGCCAACCGAGAGAAGAAGAACTCTACAAGGCAAAAAAAAAAGACCCGTACCACCCCAAACATGACTATTTTTAAAGCTGCCGCAGCGAGATCTAGGCGAATTAATCGTCAAACGCGTAAACAATATTTTCGAACACATATCGACTGTTAACTCCACAGCTCCCCTTCCTTTAGTGTGAGTTACACAGAAAATATATCGTCGCTCCAATGACTCTTCACCCACAGTCTCCGTTATGGGCCTGGTGGATGCGTTAGGTTATAGCTTTGCTAGCCATTCGAGCTCTTTCCGCTACCTGAAGACTTTCAAAAAATTGAGAACTAAAACTGCACTGCCTGACTTTTCAACAGCGAAAGGGGAATATCATACCCACAACCGTCTTTTTACACTTGCAGAGTATCAAACTGCATTGGCAAATGCAAGACGGTGCCCCTTAATCCAGACATGATTTCGTATATCATGCTCCGTCATATCCATCCTTCGGCGTCAACATTTTGCTGGATCTATGTACCAGAATCTGGATCGAATCTTCTTTTTCATCTATTTGGACAGCTTTTGTAATTCCTATCCACAAACCTGGAAAAGATCCGAAGTTGGCGGACAACAAAAGACCAATTTCGCTGACCTGTCATACCTGTAAATTAATGGAGAAAATGGTTTCAGGCCGCTTTCTTCCTGTTCTGGAGAGCCGTCAAGCTTTCTCAAACTTCCAATTTGGTTTTCGCACAAAAATCGCTCGACTGCGGACCCCTTGGTAAAGCTAGACCATCCGCGAAGCCTTCTCAACTGGTGGGATGGTTCTTGGTGTCTTTGACCTTGAAAAATTACGACACAACGTGGAAAACTGGGATTCTCCCTAAACTCCATTTGCTCGGTTTCCGGGGACAACTCCCTCTCTTTTTTATCAAATGCCTTTTATCACACAGATCTATCCAGGTTCGGTGCTCTTCTATTCTGTCACGCCACTTTACTCTGGATGAAGGCGTTCCGCAGGGTAGTGTTTAAGTGTACTACTATTTGCTCTTGGATTCAATGATATTGTTACCTCTATTCCAGCGACTGTCAATTTTTCTCTATATATCGATGACTTAGCATTATACATAGCCAGTGCCAGGCTGCCCTTTCTCGAACGGCAACTTCAACTAGCTATTGAGAAATATTTCACAGTGGGCTAGCTCCCATGGCTTCTATTTCTCCCCCCAAAACCTCAGCAGTGCTTTTTTAAGAAAAAAGGGAATCGAAAGAACTTGCCACCTTCTTCAACGAACCTAACGTTATATGGTTCGCCCATTCATTCCAGTAACTTCACAGGTCAAATTTCTACGACTCATTCTAGATGACCTAACATATGCACCGCATATTAAACACCTAAAAACAACTTGTCATCGCACCCTTGACCTGTTACGTCATCTCGCCTCAAAATCTTGGGGTGTTGATCGCAAATCCCTTTTACGTCTTTACGTAATCCGATCGAAACTGGATTATGGCTGTGCAATATGGTCAGGCCTCTACAACACTGCTACACTTGTTAGATCCCATCAAAACAGGCGATCCGTATCTCCACTGGAGCTTTTCGATCATCCTCCCAGGTGAGCCTTGAAGTTGAATCCAATGTGATGCCACTCTCTTCGAAAATACATCATGTGTACAAGTTATCTTCATTTCAAACCCCAATACCGTCTGCTCTGACTCCGATTCTGCAGGTGCCTCAAAATCCTAATTACTGGCCATTTGCAAAGACGGTTCATATAACATCTTTAATTTCCTCAACATCCTTTTCTCTTTTGACGAAGAGTACACACCTTAGCTATTCCCTGCTTCCTACCATTTGCTTGGCTCTGACATCTCTCTCCAAATCTAGCCATCCTGCCCTGTTAAAGCATCATTTCTGTCTCACGCCGCAGTTCACGATGAATTTACTCCGTGTTAGCGGCTCTAAAATAGGGGACAGTGTGGGCGCTTCTGCTGTCTTTCTGACCGCAACCTCTCCCATACCCTTCCCCCTTATGCTTCAATTTTTAGAGTTAACGCCTATAATGATTGCCCTTTCTAGAATTCTAATCCTTAACCAAGATCACTCATATGTCGTTTTATTCAGATTCGCTTAGCGCGCTACAAGCGCTTAAAACTATTCTAAAACGCAATGGTATCAGCTGTACAACAATTTCTTCGACTTCTCCACTCCCCGTAAGAAACAAATTATTTTATGTTGGACTCCCTCTCATGTGGGGTAACTGGCAATGAAATCGCTGACAGAGGCCAAAATGGCCGCCTCCTCTTCTCAGGTTCAGGTACCTCGGATGCCATTCGACAAGCCGCCTCCCATCAACCGATTACTATCCTGCTCTCCGACGGGGCTTTCGATCTTGTTGGCCAGAGTGCTGGACAGTGATCGGCAGGAAGGAAACTCAGAAACATAAAGCCGAACATCGGTGAGTGGTCTTCCTCCCACAGACGAAAGCGCTTGCATGAGGTGATACTTGCCTCCGTATTGGCCACACTAACGTCACTCACAGTCACTATATGTCACGAGACCCTCCTCCATTGCCATTTTTGCCGTCGCCACATCCCACCAATCCTGTTCATCCTTATCTTCATTGATTGTTTCCCCCTCTGGACCCCTATTCGCTGTCGTTATTTTCTACTTTACGGTCCATAACACACCTTCTAAAGATTATCCCATATCTTATCTGAATCTTCCCACTTTAACTAATAACACTATTTTCTTGTATCTTCAAGTGAATATTCTTTATAGCATTTGATTTTTGTTATGTAATCTTAAGACTATTTCCAAACCAAAGACAATACTTTGTTTAGTTTTTATATATTATTGACTGACTGAATATTCATTTCACCAATCAAATCTTTCTTTGACATTTGAAACATATATGACAGGGCCCTCCCATGGTGCTGATTTTTCAGCCCAGTGTGGCCGCTTCATTGTGAGCCGTGGTGGGTCCTGTACACTAACTCAAAAAAAAAAAATATATATATATATATATATATATATATATATATATATATATATATATATATATATATATATATATATATATATATATATATATATATTAATAATATATATATCTATATATATATATATATATATATATATATATATATATATATATATATATATATATATATAACCAACTTCTTATATGTATATATATATATATATATATATATATATATATATATATATATATATATATATATATATATATATATATATATAATAATAATAATAATAATAATAATAATAATAATAATAATAATAATAATAATAATAATAATAATAATAATAATAATAATAATAATAATAATAATAATAATAATAATAATAATAATTATAATAATAATAAATAAATAAATAAATAAATAAATAAATAAATAAATAAATAAATAAATAAATAAAATAAATAAAAATGATAATTACCGAGAAATAAGATAACAAACGCTCCGTTATCAGTGATCAAACGCGCCGCCAGACATGGACTCTCAGAGAGCGTCGTGACCATGGCTAGCTTTCAACTCGGAACATAAAATAACGCTCAGGAAGGTAGCTGAGTACTAAATAGTGTCAGAAATATATCAAAAAGGCTAAAAAGTTCCAGAAATATAGGAAAAATGCTAAAAAAAAACGTCAGGAAAGTAGCTGAGCTATAGAAAGTCGCTAAAAAGTGCTAAAAATGATATATACGAAGTGGCAGGTTGGCAGATTTAGCTACAATCTGGCACCTACTACTTGCTGTCCCTATACTACTATATATATATATATATATATATATATATATATATATATATATATATATATATATATATATATATATATATATATTATATATATATATATATATATATATATATATATATATACTATCCGCCTTTATGCCAAATATATATATATATATATATATATATATATATATATATATATATATATACGCGTTAAAGCGTTAATCCGTTAATTAACTCGTTAATTTTTTCGTTAACTTTTAACGCTTTCGTTAATTTCGAAAAGAAGTAACGGACTATTAACGAGTTACATTTGTGAATTAACGTTAACGAGTTAAAATTTTCCACTATATCCGTTAAGTTTCCTTAATTTACGAGTTTATAAAATATTTTCTTATCAGATTTTAAATTGTATTAGATTCGATTTCGATAACAGATAAACTTTTTTTTTTCAAAATTTCCTAAACGCTCCTCGCAATGGCTCAAAATATGTTTTATTCTTACACGGTTATTATTCCGTTTAGTAATGTTTAACATGTTTTTCTTATGCTGTATTCTCATTTCTTATTGGCTCGCTGAAGAAAAAAAGATAGTGACTGTTGCCCATTCAATGAGTCATTAACTTCTTTCGTTCGTTACTTGAACTTGATTCTCTTGTGACTAGTGAAAATATAAGAAGTAGGCCTAAAAATAATATGCGTTGTAATTTATAAAGAAAAATATAATATAATTAATATAAATATAATATAATATAAATATAATTTTATTATTAAAATAATTTGAATATCTGCAATCATAATATAAGAAAATTAACAATTGCTATTACAATTCCTACATATTTTGAAAACGGTTAACGTTAACGATTAACGTTAATTTCCGCTACATTCTTTACCGATAAACGCTTTTATGATTAACGCCGTTAATTTTTTTGTTAACGATTAAGGATTAACGGTGTTAACTTTCTCATTAACGGTGCCCACCTTTGTATATATATATATATATATATATATATATATATATATATATATATATATATATATATATATATATATATATATATATATATATATATATATATATATATATATATATATATATATATATATATATATATATATATATATATATATATATATATATATATATATATATATATATATATATATATATATATATATATATATATATATATATATATATATATATATATATATATATATATATCTAAAGATAATAATTAAAAAAAGTTTTTCAGTAATAATTATATAATAATAACATATATATATATATAATATATGTATATAATATATATAACTGTATATATATATATATATATATATATATATAACTATATATATATATCTTACAATATAAATCTATATATATATATATATATATATATATATATATATATATATATATATATATATATATATATATATATATATATATATATATATATATATATATATATATATATATATATATATATATATATGACTGCCTATATATATATATATATATATATATCCACTGGGCATAAGGGTTGTTAGATTGTATTTAACATTCGACTGCCTACTGGTCAGGGTTGGCAAAAACCCGGTTTTCCCACAAAAAAACCAGCCCGGGTGTTTTTTTGCCAAAAACCCGGGGAATTGATGGGTTTTTCTGGGTTTTGTTGTATCATACAAAACACTTTCTATTTCATTTCACTTCTATTTCATTTCCAATTACTGTAGACACATACAACTTGTATGTGTCTACAGTAATTAGAAATGAAATAGGAATCAATATAAAAATGTTTATTTATCCCTTTTTAATCAAATTTTCAGGTGATTCTAAATTTCTAATCAATAATTATTAAATTATAGCATCCAATTAACAGAACTTTAAGGTGGAAAAGCTACTCTATCTTAAATCATGAATAGGGGTGGCAGGTTGAAAGACCTGGCTTGGGGAGAGTTTGAGAGTGTAGATGTTCAAGAAAATGGAAAGACTGTGAAGAAGAGAAAATGCAACCATTGCAGTAATCTGGTGAGCAACAAAATTGAAAGAGTAAGAGTCCACCTGAAAAAGTGTGACAAATATAAACCTATTGGCCAAGGTGAAGGTAGCAGTGATGATGGTGATGCTGAAATGGCAACTGGATTTTCACCAGCTTCAGCTGTGCCTGTGGGCCAAAGAAGATCGACAACACCTTATCGATCTAGATCACGATCACCTGTACCTGTAGAACCAAGATCAGTCAGTCCAGCAACTAGTATTAGAACACCCACACCGACTCCAAGTCCAAGTGGACCAAGTGCTGCATCAACGCCGGGGAGTACTGTAATCAAGCAAGTGAAGATGGACAGTTTCCTGATAACGCTACCAAAACTAAAAGCAGCTTTGGACTTGCAGTTTGCACGAGCCTTTTTTTCGTGTAATATTCCATTTAGTGCTGCAGAAGACCCCGAAATGAAGAAATTATTTACAATGATGTGGGGTGGAACTTATCAACCTCCCTCGAGACGCCAGCTTAGCGAAGGCCTTTTAGATGAAGTTGCTGGTGAATGCGAGCTTCGCATGGTGGAGCTTCTCAAAGGAAAACAAGTTACCATGGTCCAAGATGGATGGTCCAATGTGCACAACCATCCAATCATTGCAACATGTTTGCACCTGCCAACCAGTGGTGATGGAGGAAAGAAATCCATTTTTGCTGGGTCCATTGATACTGGAGCTGAGAAGAAAACTGCCAACTACATTTCAGATTTGGCAATAAAGCAAATAGGCCAATTCGAAGACAAATACAAATGCAAGGCGAGTTGATTAACTTGATTTTAAATCTGTTTTTTATAAATAACTAAAAAATTGTTTCCTTTAAAAAAATTAAAAGGTCGCTAAATGCATTGACACTGGAGCTGAGAAGAAAACTGCCAACTACATTTCAGATTTGGCAATAAAGCAAATAGGCCAATTCGAAGACAAATACAAATGCAAGGCGAGTTGATTAACTTGATTTTAAATCTGTTTTTTATAAATAACTAAAAAATTGTTTCCTTTAAAAAATTAAAAGGTCGCTAAATGAATAAACAACGTAATGCTAAAGATAATCTTTAGCATTGCTAGTAGAATAAGTAGATTAACTCATTCTTTCTCTTTTTAGGTTGTAGCTTACATTTCCGACAACGAAAACAAAATGAAGCTGACAAGACAACTTCTCGAGACCCACTACAAAAAGGTGGATGCAAGTGATGGAGGAAGAGGGCATACTTTAGGCCTTCTTGTGTATGGCTGTGCAGCACACTATTTAAACCTTGTGGAAAAGGAGGTTACTCGGAGGACAGTCCTTAGCCATCTGGTAGAAGTTGCCAAGTACTTCAGAAACCACCACCAACCAGAAGTAAGTGATTTTCAGTCTTTTCAGATGATTTCAGAAAAAGTGGTGATGGGATTATATATACACTACAAATATGAAATTGAATGAATTGCTGCTACAGTATTTTCACTTTTCACTCAGCAACAGAAAACAAAAGCCTTTGTAATATTATGAGATCATTTATTTTGAATTAGACATATGGTATATTTACTAAATTAAGGCTTCAATATCAGTAGTTACTTAAATGCATTTCTATTTCAGGGTTGGCTGCGTGAAAAAGGAGGGAAAAAACCTCAATTGCCCAACGATACCCGCTGGAATAGCCAGTGTGCATGTGTTGACACATTCATACAAAATTTCCTGTTGTACATTGAAATCAGAAATAAATATTCTGCAGAAGTAGCAAAGAATATAGCTGCCATAATTGACAATGTAGCTATTCACCGTGAAGCCTTGAACCTGCAAAACCAACTTAACATTGTGGCCTCAGCTTTAGATAGGGTAAGATAACCTGGTTATAAAGTTAATATGTAAAAGTCTATTTGAGACTTTTATATTAGCTCTCCTCTATTTGAAACACACAAGATCATTGAATATTAATTAATGCATCACACTCCATTTGAGCTATTTGTGAACCATAGCCTAAATGCCTAATAGTAATAGATATTGCATTGTAAATATTAAATAAATTGTAAATATTTAATATTTCTTATTGCAGCTACAGTCTGATTCTTGCTCATTGGGAGATGCAGTCCAAATATGGTTTGAGGTTCTTGAAGACCCAGTACTACAACCATACAAAGCTATCATTCAAGCAAGATTTGATGACTGGATGACACCATTTCAATTAGTAGCTTATGCTACACATCCCAAATATCGAGGTGAGGAAAGAATTATAAAGTCCTCCACAATCCGCCAATCCCACATTCTAACTCTTTTATTTTTTATTTTTATATTTTTAGTCTACTGCGTGGTAAAGGGTAAAGCTAACAAATCAAAATCAAATAGCCTAATATCTTTTGCAGCTACACTCTGATTCTTGCTCATTGGGAGATGCAGATAATAAGAATGGGAAGCAAAGAAGATAAGAACAATATACAATGTCTGAAGGTCATAATTTTTATTTTACTTTTTACAGGTGCAAAACTATCTGCCCAACAGGAAGAAACTGTTTTGGAATGGTTGCAGGAGAGAAATGTGGATTACGCTGTTCAGTTTTCGAAATTTCAAATTGAAGAATCTGAAATTTTCCCACATTACATGCTGACAGAGAACTTCACCAGTGGCATGAGTGCTGCAAAATGGTGGCAGGTGGTTCACAAAAGGGCCACAAAATATGGAAAATTTTCACCGGAATTTTGCCAATTGGCTATCACTTTGCATTCTGTGCCTGCAAGCTCTGCGGGTGTGGAGAGACTGTTCTCAACTTATGGCCTTATACATAACAAATTGAGAAACAAATTAGGCAATGAAAAGGCCAAAAAATTAGTTAAATGTTACAGAATGTTGAAATCCAAGGATGAACATGATTGGTGAATGGTGATTTTCATATTGTGTTGGATGTTAAATTAGTCTTTATTGTTAAACTCAGGTAGCCTACTTAGTAATTAAAGTATTAAAGTATTAAACTGCATAAAAATAAGTTTGCAGGTTTTATTTTACCATTCCTTGTATGTGTCAAAACATAATGAGACATTATTTTGTGATTAACATCAACTAAATCAATAGCAAGCCCCGCTTCAGGACAAAGTGGGTTTTGGTTCCAAACCCAGCCCAGTGGGTTTGCCAGATTTACCAGGCAGTGAAGCACGCCAACCCTTATACTGGTACTCTTTTGTTCTTCCCTTAGACTAACGAACACTTTACTTCAATACAGGAGCGTCTGTAGGTTCGTATTCTAGTCACTTTTTGAGCACACACCTCACACTTTTACACAGTCACAAATCTTTTATAAATCCTTTATAAGTGAAGGAGAGAGGTGTAGCTGCTTCCAACAATAGACACTCATCCACACCTTGAATCATTATCACCTGAAAGCTTTCGCCTTCTTATGATGGGGCTGGGGCCGCCAAGACTCTTCCGGCAAACCCTGGTACACCATCATTTTTCTTCATTAATTTCTGCAACATTCGTGGTCTCTTATCAAATTTCCACTTCTAGACTTCATATAACTCTTGTTCTTAATCAAAACTTAGGCACTTGAGTACTCCTACTTTGTTCCTACCTATTGTCTCTATCTTCTATCAGCTAATGCTGGATGCTGCGTACATTCACACAACGATCCTATCTGTACTTATGGCTTGGACATTCTTATCAAAATACAACTAAATTTATTTGTCCTCTCTATTTCACACCTAATTCTACTGATTATCCTAAATTCTTAGACTATCTAACCCCCAATACAGAACACGTTTTCTCTTCTTCACCTTTCTCAGAAATCACAATTTGCATGATATTAATGTTAACCACAGTCAGTGACTTTCCTCTAGTTCTCGGGATGCAGATGGTGAACTCCCATGCTATTTGAGCAGTTGGTGCAACTCCCTACTCGTATCCGTGATCGTCCTGCAGATGAACCCAACTTATTACATCTTTTCTTAACTTTCAGCCCTTCACTTAGCACTGTTAAGCACTCTCCTTCTTTAGGCTCGTCCGATCACTTTTTACTCTGTATCCTGTTCTGCTTTTGTAAGTTTTCCCCAGAAACGACCCCGCCTTCATCGAGAAGCCGTTTTTGACATTTTGGTGCTACTAACTGGTCAGACTAGCAGACGAACTTCTTTGATTTCTTGTGGAATTTTTTTCTGTATCCTTGGGAGGGTGTTCACACAGTGTGCAGATCACATAACTGAAGGGATTCTTTCCGGAACGGAGGTGTACATTTCATTCTCTTTCCCTTCAATTAAAATTAATGAACCTGGTAAGTTTACGTTTTTATGTTACACATGGAAGTTGGTTCATTTTTATCACATAGGTTGAGCAAAGCTAATAGAATTCTGGCATGCACAGGCTTATCTACGCTAAGACGCGACTGTTTCAGGCTTATGAGCAAAATGAAACACATCAGGTAACTAACTTTAACTAACAGGTATTTCATTACAAAGAGGATTGCAGGAATTACCATCTTTAAGATGGTCAAACATATGAACATTATTGACGCTTCTAATTTTTAGATGGCTCTTTTTTATATTTTTAAGTATTTGATTTCTTTTATAGAATTAGCAAATAAAAATTATTTTGGGTAAAGAAAATTGATGAGGGGAAATGGGATTTGATTTGGTAATCAACGTATTTTATAAGTTCGCATATCTAACTCTGAGAATTTTTGTGAGTGACATTTCAAACTATCACTAATTTAGAGGTAAATCTTTTAAAGGTTTATTTCTAGATATGCATCCAATTCTATGCTTGTATTATAATTTTTAGCTAGTAGAGATGTGATAGAGTAGTCCATTTCTAGTCCACCTCTGATATTTTCTATTTCTGAAATTTTTTGTTTGCGGAGCGTCGGCCGCTGCTTTCTGTAAATTTCTGTTATATACTCCATTGGCAAATTTTTATTCCAATTATGTCAAGTCCTCCAGCGTAATAAGAATTTCCTAAAGAGTGTATAAATAGACCTGAACTGTTGCTTATGTTAAACCAAATGAACATGCATTTATTGGTATTATGTGGGCTCCAGTTCACACTAATAGTGGAGTATGGATTCCCATTATTCTTATTTTCTTAGGCTTTACTCAGCTAAAGGTATTTTGATTGTTCTCAAATGCCTTTTTTAACAATTTGAGGGTTGGAAGGTATTCACTCTGGTTTTGTATTGAAGGGACTCAGTTGCTACATCTCGTTGGTGTCCGCCCCGGTCCGATGTTTTGCGTGGGCCATCCGCCGTCGAGCGAGTCCGGACGTTACGCTTTCTGTGGGGTGTCTCGCACGCAGCCCAGTCGCTGCTGACCGACTGGGACGGTCCGCCCAGGCATTAACCTCTCTTCCTACGGTCCGGCCCGAAGCGCTAGTCTACGCCGGTCCCTCTGGTGGGGACCGCAAGGGTTACTTTTATCTCGTTTTATCGTCGTGTAAGCAGCGGGACAGAGTTCGTGTGTAGTCACAAGCTAGCACACGACCAGTCTGCATTGCCGGAGACTCGTGTGCAAATGTGCGAGTTGAGCGGTCGAAGACGAATGTGTGGCCACCACGTCGGTAGCAGCTTGTTCGTGCGTCTGTTTGGTCTGGCGTCTTCGATGTGTCATACAAGCCTAGGACAGGGTCGCTCAGCCGCATTGTTGATACATTGTTTTACTTTTGTTTAATTTATATGTTTTATATTCAATTTTCAGATTATTGAAGGTTATTTTGGGTAAAAGGGTTTGAACCTCGTAATAATATATATAGAAACCGTAATCCCTCTATTCCAGACTGTTACAACTGTTGTATAATTTATTTTTTGTGGGCTCTGGTTTGTGATATAAAGTTTATTTCAGGACCTAGAATCGTATGATACCCGCATAGTCTTGGTTGTGTATTGCTTTTATTATAACAAGTTGTGTGGAAGGTAGGAGTGTTTATACGGTTTTGCTACTTGTTTACATTTAAGGATCTTAATAAATAAACAATTTGCTACTTGTTTCTGAAGATGGGTTATCTACAGGTGTAACATTTAGTTCAACAACATTGGGTTGATGTTTCTGTCTTGTGCATCTATTTTCATTTTTATTGTTTTTTGGTTTTTTGAGTTGGATTAGGTTCCACGTTTGTTTTTAATACATAAATAATGTTTAATGTAAATTTTTTTCATTTACTAACATTTATAGATAGGAAATTTGAAACTTTTAGCGAGTTTCAATTTAATGTAGTTTAATATCCAGGCACCTTAGAGACATACCTCCCTGCAATTCCTTTGATTTTTTTGCAGTTTTGGATTCAGGTGTTTTGAAAGTTTGGGCAAAGCATACCACATTTGTCCATAACAATCTGATATTGTGTAGAATTTGCAATGGGACAGACGCCACCTTGTTTGTTTGGTGTCTCGAGCAAATTTGTTTTTTTTTTGTTTTTGATTTCACCATCAATATTAGTAGCTAAAGCTACTGTTATTTTCTCAACTTGTGATGTTGTTTAATTATGTGATATGCTTATGTATTTGTATTTTTGTATTTACTCCTTAAAGATGAAAATTCACCTATCTTTGAGACTTCAAATGGCATTATTTAAAATTTTCATCTAAATTTGGATAAGTAGTATTGTAGATGTTTATATATTGGGGTTTGATTAATTTCACGAATCTCTCTTACATTTTGGTTTAGAGAATCATTCAATCAATTTTACTTATTTATTTGTTAAAACTTCTATTTGGTCTTTCTATTAATTTAGCCTGCACTGATCCAATGTGTACAAAGTCATTAAGTTAACTCAAATTTTATTTATAAATATTTATAAGTTTTTTAATAAATAATCTGAACATAACAGCTATACGGCATATAATGTTTTTGTTGCCTAATGATTTTTTTTATACAGGGCTTTTTTGTTTTTTATATGCTTTAATAGGTTAGTAATGATTTATTAATAATAGGTTTTTTCACAATACAAGGTGATACCGTCTAAAACTATACATTATATGATATTTGGTTTATTTATTTAGTTTTTTTTTTTTTATGAGTACCTTTTTTGGATTTTATTTTTATTATCAAGATGTTTACCAGTTTTAATACGTTTTGATAGGTCCGCTGATATTAGTGTTTTGCTAAAGACCATAGTATATAGACGCAGATCGAAGGTAACTCAGCATGATACATGGGCGTGTGAAGGACCCATTCCTGCCACTTCGCTGCGGACGATAACATTGGGACAGAAAATATGGAAAAAATACAACTGAAGAAAATAATTAGAGAAGGGGGAGTCAATGAAGAAAGTTTTAGCTTCTAAAATTATACCTTAGATAAAACTTATTAAAATGTCACTAATAGTTTATCATTGAATTTAAGGGGAGATATTTTGTTTTTATATAAGGTGGGAAATGGAACTCTCTGCCTCTACCTCAGGTTGCTGTATATTCCTTCGTTTATCTGTTTACCGCATCCTATGCCAATGCTCTCCAATTATTGTCAAACTCCAGAGCCAATCCTTTCTCTGGAAAGTGATCAGGATTTTGATAGCTGCTTCTTCTATTAAATTAGTTTTGATTATTTATTAATAGATTATGTTATTATTTATTATTATTATATTCATTGATTAATATATTGATTATTATTGATTATTGTTTATTAATTATTATTATTATTACTCTTTATTATTATTATTATTATTATTATTATTATTATTGATATTATTTTTGATTATATTATATATTATTATTCGTATTATTATTGATATTTATATTATTGATTATTTTATTAATTGATTCTATGTATTATTAGTATATTTTGTATTCTGATTGATTATATGAATATGATTATCTCCAAAAATATGAAAATTTAAATTCATCGTAACTATGGCTATCTGGAAATTAAAGCAAAATTGGTTAATATTAATATAGTTAGATCCCCTTTCACTCTCTAATAGTCATTTATACTAATGAAGGGAGAGGTACCAGAATCTGGATTATACAGCGCATTAAAAAACGCAATCTGTAAAATATTTCTCACCTTTGAGTGTTAAATGAAGTTTCCAAGTCAGGCAACTGAATTGCAACTTTCTGTATGGATAAAGATGGATCACACAAAAGAAAGTTGATAAGCCCTCTTGCTAGGCTGGCCCTGTTTGTAGTAATTCTACTTGGCCTTCTTTCACTTCACTGCATGAAGTGAGTACTGTACTTAGAGCCAGATTTTCTTGTTGTTTGGTATATTACCTCATAACAAATAAAAATATTATAGAGGTACAGTAAGGTATTATTATTTGTTTATTATCATTCACTGACTAGTTGATGAGATCATTAATAATTTTTTTTATTGCCTAAAATAGGTGCAGTAGCAACAGAACGAGTCGTTGCTCCTATAGAGTATTATACGTACGGGGTCTGGCACTTCTGCCAATGGCCTAAATTTTATTGGCGCATAATCATTTTCTTGCAACTCATTATTTCGTCAAGCTCAAAGCAATGATTGCGAGCTTTCCGCTATGAGGTCTCTATTTTGTATGTCAAGCAAATCCAGAATGTGAAAACTGAGAAATCAGATCAGATAGAATTTTTATTAAGTCGTTGTTCAACTAAAAAAAATATTGTATTTTTAATTAATTTTTTACTTATTATTAATGTTTTTTATAACAAATGAATAAATGTATTAAAGTTATCAGTTAAACCAAAAACCGCTCCTTTTTGTTTCTTTTTATTAAGAAAGAGGTCAATTATTCTCAAATACGTTCAACTTCAGTCGGGCACTAATAAATCTAAAAATTAACGTAAACTAAGTAAACAAAAACCTATATAAGTAGTAGCTAGAATTATTACCATATACTAGTTATATAGACGCGTATATCCATACGTAGGCATGTATATAATAAGATTATTTTTGAACATTTCTGGGATAAAAATATTAAATTCTATATAGATTTAATTTTGTGAGTATATGCAACTAATTGTTGCTTGGGGAAACAAATCTTATTTTACATTCGTTTTTTAATTTCCGATAATATATATCATGTCTCTGTGTAAACTAAGGAACGATATTTCATATTGACCTATTTAAGTGGAGATATTAAAAGTTCCAGCTTTGGTGCTATGAGCTTTTTAAATGAGCTCCATTGATCTGAGGCAGCTTTTCACCCTTTTTAATAAGGAGAAAGTGTCAGCATCAAGCTATTATTATCATTAGTGGTGGATGAACTGTTTCTTCATGGGCAGATTTTATGAAAATTGGTATTGTTTTTCAACAAATATGAGTATCCGTATGTGGTGGATATAATATTCCGGTTAGTATTTGATTTTTTAATTTTTAGCAGAACATGTTTCCTCTATCATTTATTTTTTCACCTTTCTTGTACTGTTCGAGATGTGTAAAGTAGTGGTTTGGAGAGGATAAATTCTGTCTTTTTGAGACAGCAACATATCCTCCAATTCCCAGTGAATGTGTTTTTTTATTTTTATAGTTGTCTATGCTGATTTGGTGGGCGAGATACCCTTAGTATTTGCTTATAAATTCATCATAGTACAGAAATCATCTCAAATTAGGATTTTAAACTTTTCTGTATTTTTGAAAAGCCAAATATAACTGTCCTGATCAGGGGTTCACAAGAGACCAAATCGGAATCGATCTGGAAGTTAGTTCTCACACCAATCAATGAAATAAATGAGAAGCAAACAACCATTG
This sequence comes from Trachelipus rathkii, assembly GCA_015478945.1. Taxonomy (NCBI): domain Eukaryota; kingdom Metazoa; phylum Arthropoda; class Malacostraca; order Isopoda; family Trachelipodidae; genus Trachelipus; species Trachelipus rathkii. The sequence goes on from JABUQX010138495.1 coordinate 16,653, forward strand.
CTGGAACGCTCATATCACGTTTCGCAATATCTCCGGTGTTATTGCTAAATGGGATCATTTTGGATCCTACCTCAGGTTCTTAATTATTGACGTTAAAGATGCTACTGGCCTTTTTTTATAGGTAATGTTTGTTTTCCACTAACTTAATAAAGAAACTCATACGCTCTAATACTTTTTTCTCCTATACGCTCATGAAATATTATAGTTCTTTAAACCTGTTTGACTAAAGATTCAACTTAAACCTCCCAGAAAACTAGCTTTACCAGGGTATGTTGAAAACTCTAAAATCTTTTAGTGCAAAGGTAAAGGAGTTAAAATAAATTTTAAAACATCTACATCATCAAGAAAATCTTTAATATATTTGGCACTGAGCTTATTTATTATCTACTTCCCTGATCACTAATTATAAGTTTTGGAAATCCAAAGTCAAACACATGAAATTGAAAAGCAGAAATAAAGCATTTATTATCTACATTTTTACATAGAACAAGGTTTACAGCTCTAGTATATGTGCAAGTTATAATTAATATGTAAACCTTCTCTACTACATTATTTATTTTTATATTAAAAGGTCCAAAATGGTCAAGAAATATTTCTCTAAATGATTCTATAAAGATTTTCTTAATGTAATGGTTTTGATTAATTTTATGGTTCTAGCCATAACCATTAATGTGTACATTTTATGCAAACTTTAACTTCTTTCCTTACTACAGAATAATGCTGTGGAAAGTATAAAACTCTTGTTCGTATTGTAAGCTAGTAGTTTTATAGACGCACCTGCCTAGTATCGATTTTTACATGTATATAAATTTTGCACTTTTGAATGATTTGTTATGCATCATGACAATATTGGATTTTTTTGATTAAAAACAGCATCTAACTTTCTGTTTTACTCTTTTACTCTAATTCAACCTTTTTTCCACTATAAATAGTTGTGTGAGGTCCAAATTGTTTTTTATTATTTTTTTGGGCTCTCTATTAAATACTTGAATATGTTTATATGAAATGTCCCTTAGCTCGATATTGCCTAAAAATGACGATTTCCACACGCTTGCTTTCAGTATTGAGAGCTCCATCATTTGCGTTTTATTGGTCACAATTCGAAAACAAAGTGGGTTTTTTCTCTCATGTACTTTAATCTTTAAATTATGAATAAATTGCTTCTTACAAAATGTAAAACTTTAAATAGTGTCGTATTTCAATGCAAGAAACCTCATTCTATGTTAAAAAGGGTACATATGAAAAGTTTGAAATATTATTATTAAAATCTGTATTATTATTATTATATAAAGGAATTTGAACAGTGACCTTAACCCTTGTCAATTATGTTTATTCTAAATATAGGTCCATTTAAATAAAGTGAATTTTTTTTAAATAATAACTATTATATGAAACACCTTGTTGCCGAGTAGATAATCAAACGGTAGGATTCTGAGATCCTTCCACAAGTGAGAAAAAAAAGAAGGTTCTGTTATTTAATCAGGGCTCGGGGTTCTTTGCAACAGATTGCAGGCTTTTAATAAAATTCAGAGCTGATTATGTACTCATCGTGTAAATATACCTGTGGGCTTTTTGAATCATGTTTTCAAATTTAATTTTATAATGGATTTTCATGGATTAAGATCTTTCTAAGTTTCTTGAAGACATTTTATTCGATAAGGTGTAAAAGTATTAGTTAAATTGTCCAACATTTCTATTAGACACTGAACTCCAAATTTTACAGCAAATAGCTCTAGAACTGAAATAGATCTGTTATTATTTTTATTATGATAATTTAATTTATTTTTTGCACACAAAAACCTCAAAATAACTCTTATCGTGGTATTTTGTAAGATGTGAAGACACTAGCATCAATGTCTTTATCTAGCATCAGATAAATGCTATACTATTATATGAAGAAGCATTCCCCAATAGTCTTTTTAGTTCTGGTTTTTTACTTTTATTATTAATTCGGTGAGCAAATATTTTTATATTCTTTTAAAGTAAATTACTAATCTAATTTTTTAGTAATAGAAAGTCTGATCTTATTATTATTGTAGTTTCTATCGTAAGAAAATAATTTTGGCTCTATTCTTTCCAGGAAGCCAATATTTAGTGGGTCAAAATAGACCATATTTATAGTAGATAAAATAGATCTTATCGTGGTATCTTTGTGATCCATATCATTGTCGTTAATACACAAAGGTATCAGAATAAGTATCCCACATCATCCTAAAAGTTTAATGTGATTATTTATAGGGTCATCTTCTACATTAGTGTTATTGTCTAACTCACTATAATTTAATTTTTAAACTTTGGTGAATTACTATGATAATTGTTACAAAATTGATACTTCCCATAATGTGTTTAATGAGTTACCTGAGACCTATGATAAGTACAGAATAATTTCACTTTCAGAGGATTAAGAATAACCTAAGTTATCCAATATAAGACAGTTATACAAAATCTTCCGTAAGTTTCATATTTCAAACTACATCACAAAGTATGAACATGCAATATTAATATATGTAAAGTGCTACCACATGAGAATGGAAGGGCTAAATCTAATACCAAACGGAAGTCACATTAATTTATAAGTAAACAATACTAACATCATTTTCTTTTATATTTTTGAACACAAAAATTGGAATCTTTCAGTATCCTCAAAAGGCAATTTAATATATTGTGAAAGGCTCTTTCAATGTCAAATACCAATAGAGGATTACTTATTAAAGCCTTAAGTAGTGTTAATGGCAATATCCAATCTTATATTTAACAGTAGGGTCCTGGCAAGAGCTAACATTATTATGTGATAAATTAGTTGGTTGAGTTTTGATCACAATAGGTTTGCAATTAGAATTCCGGCATTTTTTTCGTTTCTGCATGACTCTGAAAACTGCATTCATGAGCTAAAATGAAGCTGTTATTTTGGATTATTTTTTACTTTGTATTTATTTCAACAGGTTGAATGTAACCTGTTAAGTTTGGTCAATATGACATTAGATTATACGCTTCTAATGTTTAGAGGCTTCGTTTTTTATAATTTTTTAAAGTATTGATTTCAATACAAGAATTAGACAAATAAAAATTATTTGGCAAAAATTTTAATTAATTTATTCATTCAACCATAAAGGAAAAACTCTAATCGACCTGTATCCATATCAACAAGTGTATTTGAAATCAAGTATTTTATAAGTTCCATATCTAACTCTGAGAATATTTTAGGACATTCAAAATTATCGTAATTTAATAAATAGTTATTAGATTAGTAAACTACTTAAAAAATCTTTTCTAAGCTAGTATTTATTATTCGTTTCTGCTATTTAGTTGATCGTGGCAAAACCTTTCAATAGATCCATCTTTATTTTCTATGTGTTGGCACATTTTTGCGAGAAATGCGGCTTGTTCTGTGAACTTTTTTAAGCATATTTTTCATATAGGGCAATTTTTTTATTAATTTATTTAGACCTAGTATAATAATAATAAAGAAGTGTAATATAACAGGGAACTGTTGTTTGTTAACCCAAATGATGCATGGTGTGGCATTTTGGTAGTATGTGGGCCTCCATAACACCTAATAGTATGTGGATGTCCCTTAGTTATTCTATCTCAGTGTTTATGTCAGCTAAGTGTTTAATGTTCTTCCAAAATGGCTTTTAACAAATTTGAGGGGAAGGTATATTCGACTCTGGTTTGTATTGAAGGGACCACGCTGCTACAATACTGTTATTTTTATTATTTATTTTTATAATTCAGATTTCTATATTTATCATTACAATTGGTAGATATTTCTAAAGTATCAGAAACAATTTTATGTTAAGCTTATTGAGACTGTTAGCAGACTTTATATTTTATTTTTTTGAAGCTACTGTCTGCGATATAAAATTTATTTTCCGACCCAGACTTTTATATAAAACCCTCAAATCTTGGTTGTTATTGTTTTTTATTTAATAAAGTTGTGGGAAGAGTCTCAGAGTGGTGATGTTTTGAGTGCTGGTTACATTTAAGGAACTTAATAAATCAATAATATTTTTACTTGTTCTAAAGAAGGATTTTCTACAGGAGTAACAATTTAGTTCAACACATGGTTGAATAGGTTGTTCATACTTGTGCATGTAATTTTTTATTAGGTTTAGTGTTCACGTTGTGTTTGGCTTTTTGTAGGACGTTAGGATTAGGGTCCACTTTGTTTTTTTAATACAAATAAATACATGGCGGCAGGTGCCATGAATGTACACCACTTTCTGAGGGCATTCGCGATGGTAAATTCTAAACAAGCGGTCTTATGCGTACCACTATCAGTTAGAGTATTATCATTTTATTGGAAGTTTAAAGGTGTCACGGAGCGTCTTTGGCTTCATGGGAGCCGGCGTCTATGCTTGCGGCGGGTCAGGTCACGTCGAGTTTAAGCTACAACTCTCTTGGCTACCAAATTCTTTCATAGACTTGTTTGTCAATTTGGATCAAAGGTGTTTTGAAAGTCTCGGAGGCAACTTACAACTGGTTTAATGGTTTGCAATATCTTATAAATCTGCGGTTTGTATTATTCCCGTTGTAAGCAAAAGGAACATATGTTAGGGCGATTTATAAAGTTGTGTGATGTGCTTTTTGATGAGATATTCCGAGGTCATACACTATGTTAGTAGCGCTAAAGCTTACCTGGTCTATTTATTTTTCTTCAACGTTTGTGTGTTGTTTTATTAGTGATGCTAGTTTGCATTTGTTGTTCCTATGTAAATTCTGTTACTGAGTTGACGCAGGCGCGGAGCGTTCGTCGCGCATAAAGCCGCACTCTTCCCATTTCTATTATGAACTTCAATGGGCATTATTGCTAAAATTGTCATGCTAAATTTGGAGTAAGTATTATTTTCTGTTAATGTAATGATTATATTGGGTTTTGAATATATTATCAGAGCAATAACGTTCCACAAAAATATTGGCAAATCACTCGTTACTAAAATTTGCTGGAGGTTTATAAAGCACGGAAATAGGGCGAAGATTTTTTTCAGCGCCATCACGGCTCCAAATGTGCCCTAAACATAAAAGTCATTAGTGGTATTTTGATTTATGATTTTTTCTATTACTCGAAAATTGAAGCACTTTCTACGCCTGATAGCTGACTTCTTTAAGGCAATTTCTATAGTGCCAGGCTCACAAACATCCTGCCATAAAGGCGGCGCTTTTGTTGATTAAAGAGTTTTATAGCTGGACCTATTCTGAGTTGTTTGTGAACATAAAACAAGCTGTACCTAGCAAATTTAAATGTGGTATTTCTCCTCCCTATGCTTCATTATTTTCACTTCTTAATAGTTTTTTTATACACACTTCTCATTCAGAAGTCTTTCAGGTTTTCCATCAAATTCATGGCAGCTGGTAGCTGCTGGTCGCTTTTAATACCGGAGAAACCAGTTTCATATCACTAGATTATATTTGAGGAATATTATGTGTCAGAGGGCTTATTGTTATTTTCAAGTTACTATGAAAAATGAAATGTGAGTAGGATAAAATACATTTGTTTTTCAACAAATTTTATCTGGCCGATTAAGTAATCTTATGAAAAGCATTCCCCTTCAACACAGTACCTTGCCGATTCATTTTTATTAATTCTGAAAGTTTCATTTAAGGTTTGATTTTAGTCTGAATGTATGAGACCCATTTATAATTTCATCATAGTATATAAAGTTATACCTTAGCTCGAATTTTTATTAACTATTTGGTAATAATGGACCTCTTGGTTCCTCGTCTTTTAACACGAGAGTTAAAACTTGTTGAAATAATGAGGTTGGTGTTGCCCCATCACTAATCATTTCTTCAACAAATTTTAATCTACATTTGGGTCCACTATATCCATATTAAAAAATAATTATCTAAAATAGTTTTAATTTTTTTTTTTTTTTTTTATTTTTATAGGGACGTATATTGTCATTCGATGAAGGGAAACTGTTATTAGAAACAATTAATTATATATTTGTATGAAGTATCTAATAAATATATTCTGAATACTTTGGGTTATATATGTTTTTGGTGCCTATAGTTGTTTTATACCGGCTTTTATGTTTTTAAATGCTTAATAACGTTTGAAATTTAATTTTTGCAGTTAGGCAGTATTATTTACGTACATAAGTATATCCTACTAAATATACATTACCTAGTATATTTTATTTATTTATTTGTTATTTTTTTTATGAAGAATCACTATGTTTAATTTATTATTATTAATCAATGTTTTTACAGTTTTAATACGTTTTTTATAGGCCCTATATCATTTTCTAAAGACCAGATACCAGAGAAACGAACTCAGCATTATTGGTGTGAAAGGCCATACCTGGTCCACTGCGCCATAAACAGAAATATGCATATAAAAATAATGAGAATAGATAATTAGAGAGAGGGGGAGCTCAAAGAAGTTTTTATGTTTAAAATTTAGCTATACTAAAATTTTAATGTTAATAAATATTTGACTTAATAATAAGGGAGATATTTTAATATAAGGTGGAAATGGAACTTCTTCTCTCCAATCTAACTGTGCCTGATCTTCCCTTCTTTTTTTGTTACAATTATCCAAAATGCTTCAGATTATTGTCAAATCCAGAGCAATCCTTTTCTGAAAGGATAGGATTTTATCTGTTATTGTTATACATCATTATTATTATTATTTATTATTAATTATTAATGTATTATTATTATTATTATTATTATTATTATTATAAATATTATTATTATTATTATTTATTATTATTATTATATTATATTAATTAATTATTATTATTATTATTATTATTATTTTATTACTTATTATTATTATTAATTATTATGTATAATTATTGATTATTTATTATTATTATTATTATTATTATTATTTATTATTATTAGTTATTATTATTATTATTACTGAACAAAAATGATGAATTCAATTCATGTTCATTTATTTGCAATCTATATGTTAATTATTATAGGCAAATTTGGTTAATTATTATAGTTAGATCCCTTTCACTCTCTATTCATTTATATCTAATGAAGGGGAGACCGATCTGTGATTTAGCAGCATGTAAAAAACAATCCTGTAAATTGTATCTCCACCTTTGTGTAAGAGTTTCCAAAGGTAGGGAACTGGAATTGGCCACTTTGTAATGGATAAAGATGGCAAATAAGCCCAAAAAACAAAAAATGATAAAGGCACTGTTCTTAAGGCTGGCCTGTTGTATGAATCTACTTGGCCTTCTTCACTGCATGAAGTAGTATGTCTTAGGCCAGATTTTCTTTTTTGTATATTCTCATTAAAACAATAAAAAAATTATAATTTTTTTGTAGGTATTTTTATTTTTATTAATCAGAGAATTTTAGTTATTGAATGAGATCATTATTGTTTTTTATTGCCTAAAATAGGCAGAGCAAGAAGCACAGTCTTGGCTACCTATAAGATATTTATAGGGTCCTGGCACTCACTGCCAATGCCCTAATTTATTCCATATCACTTCTTGCAACTCTATTATTTGGCAGAGCTCAAGACATGATCGAGCTTTCGTCTTGAGGTCCGCTCGAGTTGTGTTATGTTTCGTACAAATTCAGAATGTAAAATGGGATGCAGACGAATAATTTTTTGAATCGTTCACTCAGTAAAAAAATTTATTTTTATATTTAATTTTTTAGTTATGTAGTTAATGGGTTATTTTATAACAGAATGAATAAATAGAAAAATTTCATTTCTGATTACTAGTGTAGTGTTTTTTTTTTTATGTAAGAAAAGGTCATTATTTCAGGAAATCTTCAACTTCCAGTGGCCATTAATAAATAAATAAAATAATAAACAAAAAAAATTATATAAAGTATATAAATTAACATATATATTTTATATAAGGTATATCATACATTTTAGTAGTACTATATTTTTAACACAAATTTTTTCTTCTTCTAATTTTGTTACTTGTTATGCCCGGCCTGTACCCTGTCATGTTTCTACTATAAAAGATTTTTATGTGTCCTGCTGTATTATCATAGATGTAATATTTTTGTAGACTTGTAATCACTGGGTCCCCGTCTAGAATCTGCCGTTTCTACAGAAACATTCCCTTAACTCCCTTCAGCCTCTCTCTATAGCTCGTTACTCAACCCGAATCATCCTTGTTGCTTCTACGTGGTTGCACTCTTCTGCAATATCTAATCTTCGTTTACAATAAGGCCGCAAACTTCGTGCACAATTACTCTGATTTATGGCCTACGACATGATGATATTATAGAGTTTACTTAGTTACTTCCTGTTGCCTCTTGTAACAACATTGCGATTATATTATGCCCAGCATCTTATTTAGCTTTATTTCTAGCTTCCCAACACTGAGTTAGCTACTTTCCAAATTAACTGCTATATATCACACCTAAATTCTTTTTCTTGGGTCCAAAGACTGAGCCACCCCATTGCATATCGTAGTTAAAACTTTATTTTGAGGAAACCTAGGTGTAAGAACCTTACACTTTTTACGTATTATAAATTCATTTGCCATTATGTTGCCCCCCAGAAGTTTATTCAAGGATCATTTTGAATCCTTTATGCATGCCTTACACTATTCCTATACTGAGGCTGGCCACTTCTAGTATTCATCTGAAACTGTAAAACCTTGCATTTTAAGTCGCCTGGTCCCTAAATCATTTATATAATTATGAGGCAACAATAGTGGGCCCCAGCATGAACCATGTGGGACACCAGCTCTTACTATTTCCCATGATGATTTATTTCCATTTAGTTGTACACACACACTGTTTTCTATTTGGCAACCACTCTTTAATCCAACATGTACCACTCCATCTATCCACATTGCAATAACTTTTTCATCAGCCTTATGTGAGGAACCTTATCAAAGCCTATCTTGAGTCCAGGGATGGCACGAAAAAAGTCAAAATGATTTTTTTACAGCTGATTTTTTCACTTGATTTTGTGTTGCTCCAGAAAATCATGATTTTTTGCTTATTTCTTGATTTTTTGCTTTTTTATATAATATATGTTTTAATTTCTTTGGATGATTTTAAGTGATTTAGATTTCAGTAACACTAGAAAAATTAGAATATAATATCATAGCATAGGCTACTCTGTTTCAAATTTCTACCCTAATAAAAATGTCAACAAAGATCATGTTTCAAACATGTTTCTTTATTTTCTGATTAAATATATTATCATTATTAAAAATAACAACTCTTTATTGTTGCGGTTTCATTTTGTCTCATACGAACTATAAGCCTTATTTTAAGATTTTTGAACTCGAATATAGGGCCTAGGGTTAAAAATAATAGTTAATCGAACTTAAAAAAGTTTGTTTACAATTATATTTCGCGTGACGTCACGATCTCAAAAAATCCAGAAATCCAAAATCCAAAAAAAATTTTTCTCAAAAAATCCAAAATCCCCAACCTACTGCCAGCTAAAGTCTAAATATACAATATCAACTGGATCTCCTTGGTCGATGCAGTCAGAATGTTATTCCATAAATCTAAAAGGTTTGTCTGACCATATCTACTTTTCTGAACCGGTGCTGGGGAGTCATCAATACCTTGTATCCTTCTAAATAATTTCTCTTTATATGACCTTTCATAATTTTCCAGAAACCTTTACAGAGCCAGAGATGTTAAGCCAACATAAGTGGCCTATATTTCCCAAATCTTCCTTTACAACCTTTCTTATAAATAGGCACAACATATTCATTTTTCAGTCATGCTCGGTACCCTGCACCGTCACCAAATGTTATATCGATCGCTTAAAAAATCAAATACAGTGCCTTTGCAATGCTGGAATAATTGAATATTGAATACTGATTACTGAAATCAATGAAATAAAATTTAAACATTGACTGAAATAGATGAATTGAATTTTGAAAATGATGAAAATGAAGAGAGAGAGACGCACAGGACATGAGTCACAGAGCACTGAATTGGCTTATTTCGACTATTTGCATGTGCCATGTGCACATCTAGCTATGCAATACAATTTCTGACGATTCTCCTTCCTCTCCCTATTTTTGGTTCTCGAAAAGATAAAAAGTCTAAAACCCTAAATTTTTCGGTTTATTTTATACATGACATTATATAGGGGAGAAAGAGAGAGTTTCACTTCAGGGTGTTGGGAGAGTGGGATAAAGAATGTTTTTTTTTCCGGCCTTTAAAATAGGGATGGCACGAAAAAATATCGGCTTCCCGATATTTAGAAAAAAATATCGATATTTTTTCAAAAAAAAAATATTTTAAAGGCCGGAAAAAAAAACATTCTTTATCCCACTCTCCCGACACCCTGAAGTGAAACTCTCTCTTTCTCCCATATATAATGTCATGTATAAAATAAACCGAAAAATTTAGGGTTTTAGACTTTTTATCTTTTCGAGAACCAAAAATAGGGAGAGGAAGGAGAATCGTCAGAAATTGTATTGCATAGCTAGATGTGCACATGGCACATGCAAGATAGTCAAATAGCCATTCTCATGCTCTGTGACTCTGTCCTGCGTCTCTAGTTTATTTCCTTTTTTTTTCAAAAATCCTTTCGTACACTTTCAATATTCTGGCATTCATCGTTTAAATTTATTTCATTGATTTCAGATAATCAGTAGTTCAATATTCAATTATTCCAGCACTGTGCAAAGGCATCGTATTGATTTTATAAGCGATCTAATAACATTTGGTGAGGTACCAAGAGATTGGAAAAACAGCATATGTTGTTGCCTATTTATAAGAAAGGTAGTAAGGAAGGATTTGAATTATAGGCCAAGTTAGCTTTAAACATCTCTGGCTGTGTAAAGGTTCTGGAAAATTTAATGAAAGGTCATATAGAGAAATATTTATGAAAAGATAACAAGGTATTGTATGACTCCCAACACGGTTTCAGAAAAGGTAGATCATGTCAGAAACCTTTTAGAATTTATGGAATACATTCTGACTGGCCAATCGACAGGAGATCCATGTTGAGTATAAGGTATAAATTTAGGAATGTGGGATGTCACACTTACGATTATCTAAAGCTATTGAGGAAAAATTTGTTTTTGGATTTTTATGGATTTTTTGGATTTTTTGTGAAAATCGTAGCGTCACGCGAAATATAATTTTGTAAACAAAATTTTTTTTTTTAAAGTTACACTTTTCACCCACAAACCCTAGGCCCTATATCTGAGTTCAATATCTTAAAATAAGGCTTATAGTTTATGAACCTCAATGAAACGCGCACAATTAAAGAAGTGTTGTATTATGTAATAATGATAGAGTATATTACATCAGAAATAAAGAAACATGTTGAAACAATGTTTTTTTGTTGAAACATTTTTATAATGTAGAAATTTGAAGCAGTAGCCTTGCTATGATATTGATTAATTCTAATTTTTATATTTCTACTGAAATTAAATCACTTAAATAGTCCAAAAAATTAAAAAAATATATATATATTAAGCAAAATCAAATAAGCAAAAAATCATGATTTTTTGGATGCAAAAAATCAGTGAAAAAATCACTTGAAAAAATCAATTGATTTTTGATCCGTCCATCCCTGGACTTTAGTAAAAGCTTTGATAAGGTTCCTCAACATACGGCTGATGAGAAAAGTTATTGCACATGTGGTATAGATGGAGTGGTACATGGTTGGATTAAAGAGTGGTGTGGAATAGAAAAGTGTGTGTACTAACTAAATAAACATAAATCATCATGGAAATAGTGAAGATGTGTCCCACAGGGTTCAGGTGCTGGGGCCAACTATTGTTCCTCTAGTATATAAATGATTTAGACCAGGGGACTTAAATGTATGCAAGGTTTCTAATTTGCAGACTGATACTAAAGTGGCCACCTCAATTAGGAATAGTGAAGGATATATAAAGATTAAAATGATCTTGAAACTTCTTGGGTGGGCAGATAAGTGGCAATGAATTTTAATATGTAAAAGTGGTAAGGTTCTTCACCTAGGCGTACTCAAATAAGTCCTATTTAACTACGATATGCATGGATTGGCTTGAGTCTGTGGATCCAGACCAAGAAAGATTTAGGTGTGATTATAAGCAGTTATTTGAAAGTAGCTAATCAGTGTTTGGAGCTAGAAATAAAGCTCATAAGATGCTGGGCATAAGTAACGTCGACAATGTTGTTTACAAGATCAAGGAAGTAATAAGTAAACGGTCATAATATCTATGTTAGGCCATAATAGAGTATTGTGCACAAGTTTTGGGCCCCTTATTTAAACAAAGACTTAGATATGCTAAGAGGGTGCAAAACGTAAAGCAACAAGGATGATTTCTGGTTTGAGGGTAAGAGCTATAAGGAGAGGCTGAAGAGTTAGGAATGTTTTCTGTAGAAGGCCGATTTCTACCACGCGGCGCCATACTCAACGTCTACAAAATATTTACAATTTGTTGATATGATTGGAGACCAAAAATTTTTCATAGTAGAGAACAGAGTGGACAGGTGGACCAGGGGGCATAAAGAGAAATTTGAGAAGAAAGCATGTGGTTAAAAAAATATGAATATTAGTATAATGCATGATATACCTATATAATAGTTATCTGTTAATTTTGATACTTCATGTGTAGTTTATTGTTTTATTATTGTTTAATTATGATCGCCACTGAAAATCGAAATTTAAAACAATGACCTTTTCTATAAAAAAAAAAAACAATTAGATAAGAATGAGATTTTATTTATTTTATTCATTCTGTTTATAATAAATAATCATTTAATAATATAAAAATTAAAATAAAAATAAAATTTTTTAGTGAACGATTCAAAAATTTATTGTGATCCCATTTTTAATTCTGATTTGTTGACATCAAATGAGACCTTACGTACAAGTGAAACCTCAAGCGAAAACTCGAATCATTCTGAGCTCTGCAAATAATGGTGCAAGAAAGTGATATGGAATAAAAATTAAGATTGGCAGAGTGCCAGACCCTTTATACCATCTGTAGGAGCAAGACTGTGTTCTTTGCCTCTGGCGCTATTTTAGGCAGATTAAATAAATATTAATGATCTCATGCACACTAGGTCAGTGGCCACTGAATAAAAATAAAAATGACCTTTTCTAACTCTAAGTATTTATTTTATTTTTTATGATGAATATAACAAAAAGAAAATCTGGCCATAGAAGGCATACACTCTCATGCAGTGAAGAAGGCCAAGTAGATTCATACAACAGGCCAGCCTAGAAGAGGGCCCTTATCATTTTTTTTTTGGTTTGAGCCATCTTTTATCATACAGGAAGTGCAATTCAGTTCCTACTTGGAAACTCTTACAACCAAAGGTGAGAAAATTTACAGATTGGTTTTTAATTGCTGTATTATCCAGATCTGGTCTTCTTCATTAGTATAGATGAAATTAAGAGTGAGAAAGGGATCTAACTATAAATATTTAACCGATTTGCTTAATGTCTAATAGCCTTTAGAAAAATTCTCAATCGAATACCTGATTCCTGGTATAACTCAGCATCCTCAAATAAAATAATAATAATAATAATAATAATAATAATAATGAATGAATAATTATAATATGTAATAATATAATAATAATAATAATAATAAAGAAGTAATAATAATAGTACTAATAATAAAATAATAATAATAATAAGTATAATAATAATAATAATAATATATAAATATAATATTAATAATAATAATAGTATGAATAATAATAATAATGAATAATAATAATAAATATAAGTTAATAATAATATATGAAGAGCCTATAAAATCCCTATCCTTTCCAGAAAAAGGAGTGGCTCATGGGATTTGACAATAATTGGAGCATTTTGGTGTAACAAAAAAGCGTAGTCAGCAAGTTAGAGGAGAAGAGTTCCATTTCCACCTTATGATAGAAAATATCTGCCCTTAATTCATGTGATATCTTATACATTTTAAAATTTTTATATAGTAAATTTTAAAACTAAAACTTCTTTGACTCCCCTTCTCTAATTATTTTCTTCATTAATTTTTATTCATATTTTCTGTTAATGGCGCAGTGGACAGGATGGTCCTTTCCAAGCCAAGTAATTGCTGAGTTCCTTCTGTCTGGTATAGTGTGAATAACTTATTAATATAGGGCCTATATAAATGACTGGGCTATTAAAAACTTGTAAACAGTTGTATAATATAAGATAAATGTAAATAGGGTCTCATAAAAAAAAATAACATAAATAAATAAAATATATACTACATTTATATTAGATAGGTATCTATATGTACTGAATAATATACTGTGTAGTATTCTATTATAAATGATTACTACTATTAAAGCATTTAAAAACAAAAAGGACCTGTATTAAAAAAAAAATTAGGCAGCAAAAACATATGTGGCGGTATACTGTGTCATATGCAGGTATAGTTTAATAAAACTATCAAATATTATAAAGTAAATTCTGAGTGAAGCCACATGGCCTATCGAGACTGACAATATACCGTACTATAAAAAAAAAAAAAAAAAAAAATTAAAAAAATTTTAGATAAGTTATTTTTTTTAATATGGATATAGTGGACCCAAATTTAAAGTTAAATTTTTTGAAGAGTGTAGTGATGGGGCAACACCAACCTCATTATTTCAACAAGTTTTAACTCTCGTTAAAAGACGAGGAACCAAGAGGTCCATTATTACCAAAATAGTTAATAAGATCCTAGCTAGTGTAACTTTATATACACCTGATGAAATAAAGGGTTTAATAGATAGATTAAAAACAAACCTAGTTGAAATTACAGAGTTAGATAATGATATAATAAATAAATTTGCTGACTGCGATGAATTCACATTTGAAAGCGCAGATAAAATTTGTGAAAAAAATGAATTTTATGCCCTCAGCATTTCATCTTTGATAAGTGAACTTGAAAATAAAATAAGCCCTACACATAATATTTCCTCTAATAATAATTATAATGAAACTGGTTTCTCCGGTTTAAAACGACAAGAGCTCCAGCTTCCTGAATTTGATGGAAAACCTGAAGACTTTGATAGGTTTATAAAAAACTTTGAGGAAATGTCGATAGGGAAGAATAAATAAATTTGCTAGACATTCTGTTTAATGAAGCAACTTAAAAAATAATACCAAATTTTAATACATAAAAAGATAAAGGAAGGAAATAGGATATGGCAAAAAATTTGCTTAAAACCGCTTTCAGCAATAAAACCTTGCAACAATTTTCAGTAATAGAAAAAATCATAAAATTAAAATTAACTAATGACTTTTACACATGGATCAGTGAGGCTAAATTAATAGAAAGCCAAATAGATAGTTTAAAAATAAATAGTAAAGTGATTTGCCAATATTTTTTGTGGAACAGTTTGCCTGAAATATATCAAACCCAATATATAAACATTACAAATAATACTATATGTTCAGTGTTTAAGCATAGCAATGACTCCAGTTGTTCCCGTCGTAGCTGCCATAATCACATTCCTCGCCCATATTGGTACAGGAAATAACCTCACCGCAGCTCAAGTAAATATGTTTCCTTTTTATTTGATGTGAATCAAAAACAAAAAACAATTTGTCAAACATTACAAACCGCAGATTATATGGACCATAAATTGTATAGTTGCTCAACTTTCAAAAACATCCTGAATCCAATTGCAAAAAATTAAGAATTGGGAGGTTGTATTAAATGTGGTTACTCTTTAATCATAAAATTGAAAACTGTAGGTTTTAAATTTAAATGCGAAAAGGCGGAATGGTAATTCATGGCACTCCGCATTTTTATGTATTAAAAACAAAGTGGACCTATTCAAAATGTAACCAAAAAATAATAAAATAAAATAAATGCAAACAAGTAGAAACATCAACCAATGTTGTTGAACTAAATGTTTCTCCTGTAGAAAATCCTTCTTCAGAACAAGTAGCAAATTGTTTGTTATTAGTTCCTTAAATGTAACCAGCACTCAAAACATCACGTTTTCACCACTAATGAAATACTTGTTAAATAAAAACAAATAACAACCGCTTGTGAGGGGTTTGGTAGTATGATTCTGGTCGGAAATAATTTTATATCGCAGACGTAGCTCAAAAAAGAAGTAAATAGTAAAATTGGTACAGTCCTGAAATAATGTTAGCCACTGGTTCAATGAAAGCAAAATATTTAGCTATTAATTTGATTGCGTAGCATCTGTTATAAAATATAATAAAATGAACAGTATTGTAGCAGCTGTGGTCCCTTCAATACAAACCAGAGTGAATATACCTTCCCCTCAAATTGTAAAAGCATTTGAAGAACATAAAATACCTTTAGCTGATAAACACCTGAGAAATAAAAAATAATAGGGAAATCCATATACTATTAGGTGTGAATGGAGCCCACATACTACCAATAAATGCATGCTCATTTGGGTTAACAAACAACAGTTCACTTTTATATTACACTTCTTTAGGAATCTTATTAGCTGGGGACTTAAATAAATTAATAAAAAAATTGCCATACTTAAATATATAAAGAAATTCACAGAACAAGCCGATTTGCTCGCAAAAAATGTCAAAATAGAAAATAAGATGGAATGACTAGAAATGGATTACTCTATCTCATCTCTAGCTTAAAATAATAATACTAGCATAGAATTGGATGATGATCTAGTAAATAAAAATTTAAATTTATTAAATTAAGATAATTTTGAATGTCCTAAAATATTCTCAGAGTTAGATATGGAACTTATAAAATACTTGATTTCAAATACACTTGTTGATATGGATACAGGTCGATTGATTATGCCTTGTTGTGGATCATAAATTTAATAATTTTGCCAAATACAATTTTATTTGGCTAATTCTGTATGAAATCATACTTAAAAAAATATGAAAAAAGAGGCCTCTAAAATTAGAAGCGTATAATAATGTCATATTTGACCAATTAACCAAGGTATCATTCAACCTGTTGAAATAAATACAGTAAAAATAATAATATAATGTTATCATTTTAGCTCATAATGCAGTTTTCAGAGATCATGTAGAAACGACAAAATGCCGAATTCTATTTTGCCAAACCTAATGTGATAATAACTCAACCAACTAATTTATCAACATAATAATGCTTAATTGCGATCAAAGTCAAGAAAAATAATAGATTGGATATTGCATTAACACTACTAAGGTTTAATAAGTTTCTGTTTGGTATTTGACATTGAAAGAGCCTTTTCACAATATTAAATTGCTTTTGAGGATACTGAAATTCCATTTTTTGTGGTTCAGAGGCATTTAAAAGAAAATGATTTTAAGATCATAAAAAATTAATGTGACTTCCGTTTGGTATTAGATGTGCTCTTCCATTCTACATTGGTAGGCACTTTACATAATATTATATTGCCATGTTCATACTTGTGGATGAGTTTTTGATTATGAACTTAGGGAAAATTTTGTAATAACCTGTATAATATATGGATAACTTAGGTTATTCTTCATCTTCTGAAAGAATATATATATAGATTCTGCTTAGTCTCTCTCTCTCAATGTAATATTTAACAATTATGGGTTCAATTGTCGTAACAATTTCATAGTAATTCACAAAGTTTAAAAATTAAAAATTATAGTGAGTTAGACAATAACACTAATGTAAATGAGCCTATAAATAATCACATTAAAACTGTTTAGAAAAAATGTGTTTAGCTACTAATTAAGATACTTATATAATAAAAATAGATGTGATGGATCCAAAGCAAACACTTTGAGATCTATTTTATCTACTCATAAATGGCTATTGATCCACCACTAAATATTGGTCTTCCATGGGAAGATATGAGCAAATTAATTTACATAAACTAAAATATAGATTGAACTTGGACAAAAAATAGAAAGTAATTTATCTAAAAGAATTATAAAAATATTGCTCCATATATGAAAGTAAAAGTATACAAAACCAGAACTATGAAATGATTTTGGGGATTATCGTTCTTCATATATATATTACATTTTCTGATGCTAGTAAAGACCTTTATGGTAGTGTCTTATACTTACAAAATACAGATAATAGTGAGCTGCATTTTTTGTGTGCAAAATAAATTAATTTCACATGAAAAATATAATAACAGATCTATTCCAGTTCTAGAGCTATTTGCGGTATATTTGGGAGGTAACAGATGTCTAATTAGAAAGTTGACAATTAACTAATTACTTTTCAACACCCTTTAGAAATAAATAAATTTACATTTATATATCTGATTCAATGGTATTATGAATGATTTTATATAAAGTTGAAAAATTAAACAAAATTTGAAGAAAAAGGAACGCATTATATAATCAGCTGAATTTTATTGAAACAGGATGTGAAAAACACCCGATAACTTTTCATCATTGTGAAAGATCTCAGAATCCTAGTGATTATGTTACTCGATGGTGTTTTCATATTAAGGTTTTATTAAAATTCACTTTATTTAAAGGATATATTAAATAACAATAATGAAAAGTTAAAAGTCACTGTTTTTTTTTCCTTATATAATTAATAATAATACAGAATTTTAATATTTTATAATAGTCAACTTTTTCATATGTATTCCCTTTTTAATTAGATAGGTTTTCGTTCATTGAATAAACTTATTTAATAGTTTCCAATTTTTGTAAGAAAACTTTATTCGATAATTAAAGAAGTTAAAGTACATGAGAAAAACCCCACTGTTGTTTCCAATTGTGACCATTAAAACGCAATATGCTCCTCATATGAAGAAAGTTAAAATGTCATTTTTAGGCAATATCAGACAAGAAAATTTTTCATAAACATATCAGTGTATTTAATAAACCCAAAAAAAAATAAAGAAACAAATTTGGTCCCACAACTTAATCTTTTTCTTGATAAAACAGGATCTTTTTTCATTTATTTATATAATTGGTAGAGTAATTAGAGTATCTTTGCAAAACATTAAATGCTGCTTTGTAATGCAAAAAATCGCCAATACTTGTTGCGCATAAATAATCATGTCACTAACTGGATATACATAATTAAAGAATTACATGTAAAATGAAACATGCAGGTGTTCCTATAAACTTGCTAGCTTATAATAAGAAAGGGTTTTATATTCCACGCATATTCATACGTTAAGAAAAAGTATTAAGAATTGCATAGGAATGTAAATTAATGTATGGCAGAACCATAAATTAATCAAAAACCAATTACAAAGATTATAGGATATACAGGACAAATTTCATTTAGAGAAATATTTCTTGAACATAACATTGGACTTTTAAATATAAAATAAAATAATGTGTAGAGTGAAGGTGTTACATATTAATTATAACTTGCACATATACTAGAGCTGTAAACCTTGTGTTCTATGTAAAGAATGTAGATAATAAATGTGCTTTATTTCTGGCTTTTTCATTTCATGTGTTTGACTTTGGATTTCCACAACTTATAATATAATTAGTGATTAGGGAAGTAGTATAATAAGCTCAGCGCAAATTATTAAAGATTTTCTTGAATGTGTAGATGTTAAAAATTTATTCGAACTTAAAGTATATTAAAGATTTTAGAGTTTTCACAATACCCTGGTAAAGCTAGTTTTCTGGGGAGGTTCAGTTGAATCTTTAGTCACAAACAGGTTAAAAATATAATATTCCAGTGCTATGGAAAAAATTATATTAGAGCAGGATGAGTTTTCTTTATTAGTTAGGGAAACAAACATGCTTATAAATAAAAGGCCTTTAAGCATTTAAGTCAATATTAAGAAACCCTGAGGTGAATCCAAATATCCCATTTGCAATAACTCCAGAGATATTGTTGAAGGGGTATGAAGTTCCAGTCATGGTCGTTTCACCTCATTTTGTATCATGATAGGGCAGATCATTTAGATGATCCTGATTGGTCTTCTTGTGAACCTGATCAGTATCAGTTATATTTGGCTTTTCAAAAATACAGAAAAGTTAAATCTAATTTGAATGATCTGTACTATAGTGAATTTTTACCAAACTTACAATATCTTGTCACTAACCAGCAAGACAAATATAAAGAATAATAAAACACCACTTCACTGGGAATTGGAAGATAGTTGTTGCTGTCCAAGAAAAAATTTATAACCATACTTTTTACAGTATGACGAACATTACAAGAAGTAAAAAATAAAAATTAGGAGAAACTGTTTCTGTAAAAATTAAAAAAATCAAATCAAGAAAATTATACACCAGACATATCGGATATCTATTGTTGATAAAAAATCCATTGGTTCATGAAAATCTGCCAGAAACAGTTTCCACCACTTATGATAAGAACAATGATGCTGACAGCAGGGTAAAAGGAAAGCTGCAGTTCAATGTAGAGAACTACATAAAAAGCTCATAGACCAAGGGCAACTTTAATATCTCCAATATATAATAGTCAAATGAATATCTGTGTCCTTGTTTAACAGGGACATGATATATATTTGAATAAAAACAATGTAAATAAATTTGATTTTCCAAATTTAGTTTACATAATCATCAAAATTAAATTCTTAATAGGAATTTAATTTTGGCCTCCTCCCAGTGTTAAAATATATATTAATAGTAATAAGCATGATATACGTTATATATATATATGTTAATTTTAATTTTCTTATATTTTTATTGTTTTATTATTTTAATTATTCAATGGCCACTTGGATAGTTGAAGATTTGAAATTAATGACCTTTCTTATAAAATAAACAAAAACATTAATTGAATGAAATTTTATTTTATTTATTCATTCTGTTATAAATAACATTTATAATATAAAAATTAAATATTAAATAAATTTTTTAGATTTTTTACTGCTTAATTATTTATTGTTGATCTCATTTCACATTCTGGATTTGTTGACATACAATTGAGACTGCAGCGAAAGCTCGATCATGCTGAGCTCTGGACAAATAATGGTGGCAAGAGCTGATTGGAATAAAATTTTAGGATTTGTGCAGAGTGCCCAGTACCCTATATATATATCTATAGCGAGCAAAAACTGTGTTCTTTGCTCTGCCTATTTTAAGGCAATAAAATTTATTAATGTCATCTCATCACTAGTCAGTTGGCCACTGATATAAAAATAATAATACCTACAAAAAAATAATATAATATTTATTTTTATTATTTTTATGAAATATACAAAAAGAAATTCTGGCCTAAGACATACTACTTCATGCAGTGAAGAAGGGCCAAAGTAAAATTCAAATACAACAGGCCCAGTCCGAAGAGGCCCTTATCAATTTTTATTTATGTTTTGAGTCCATCTTTATCATACAGAAAGTGCATTCAGTTTCCTACTTGTGAAACTCTTAAACCAAGAGGTGAGAAATTTTACAGTTGGTCTTTCGTGTAATTATGCTGTATAATCCTAGATCTGTCTCCCTTCATTAGTAATAATGAATTAGAGAGTGAAGGGGATCTACTAATAATATTACGCAATTTGGCTTAAATTAAACTCATCGATTGAATAATGAATGAATTTGAATTTTTTTCATATTTTTTCAATACATAATATTAAGTATAATAATAAAAATAATAATAATAATAAATAATATAATATAATATAAGTAATAATCATATAATAATAATAATAATAGATAATAATAATAATAATAATAATAATAAAATAATAATAAATATAATAATAAAGTAATAATATAATAATAATTATAATAATAAAAATAATAATAATAATAATAATAATATAATGAATAATATATAATAATAAATAAATAATAATCATAGGAAGGGCCTATAAAATCCTATCCGTTCAGAAAAGGAGATTGGCTCTGGATTTGACAATAATTGGAAGCATTTTTGTGTAACAGAGAAGGAAATCAGCAAGTTAGAGGAGAAGAGTTCCATTTCCACCTTATATAAAAATATATATCTCCCTTAAATTCAATGTAAATATCTATACATTTAAAATTTTTATAATAGTAAATTTTAAAAACTAAAACTTCTTTGACTCCCCTTCTCTAAATTATTTTCTTCATTATTTTTATTCATAATTTTTCTGTTATGGCGCAGTGGACAGGATGGTCCTTTCACGCAAGTAATTGCTGAGTTCCTTCGGTCTGGTAAATTGGTCTTAGAAAAATATAATAGGGCTTAAAAAACTGTATTAAAACTGTAAAACAATTGATAATAATAATAATATAAAAATAGGGTCTCAGTAAAAAAAAAAAATAAATAAATAAAATATATATACATTGTACTATTTACGCTAGTGTATACTTATTCCTGTATCACACCTTAATGGCTGGTGTATATTTATTATAGTAAATATTACTACCTATTAAGCATATATAAAATCTAAAAGCCTGTATAAAAATATAGGCACAAAAACATATGTGCCGTATACTGTATATTCAGTATATTTATTAAAACTATAATATATATAAGATAAATTTGAGTTAACTAATGCTTTACACATGGATCAGTGAGGCTAAATTAATAGAAAACGAAAATATATAGTTTAATAATATAAATAGTAAAGTGATTTGCCAATATTTTTTGTGGAATAGTTTGCCTGAACTGGTTGGCCCTAATGATATAAACATTATCAAATAATACTTATCCAAATTAGATGAAATTTTAAATAATGCATTGAAGTTCATAATCATCAAATTCGCGAAAGAGTGGGTTAGTAAATCAAAAAAATTACAAAGGCTTCACTAATTGAAGAGCTAAAGTGTTCAAAAATAAACAGTAAGCTTTAGCTCTAATATTTAATGCAAATTCAAAACAAAAACAAATGCTGAATACTACAAAAAGCGTGGGTGTTTTCCATTTGGTAATATTACAAATATCAGATTGTATGGACCATGAAATTTGTATAGTTGCCCAACTTCTAAACACACCCTGAAATCAAATTTGCAAAAAATCAAAGCAACTTCCAGGCACATACAAACACTGCATTCCAAAAAAAAAAAATTCCTTTCAAATTTTTCAAATTTAGTAATTAGAATTTAAAGACAATTCCAAACATGTAATAAAGAACTTTCATATAAAAAAAAAAAAATTCAAAATACATACCTTAAAACCAAAAGGACAATAAAAATAAAAATAATGCACAAGCAGAATACATCAACCAATGTTAGTTGAACTAAAATGTTACACTTGTAGATAACCCATCTCAGACAAGTAGCAATTGTTTATTATTAAGTTCCTTAAATGTAACAAGTAGTCAAAATTTTACACTTCCTACCTTCACCATAACTTGTATAGAATAAAAGCAATAACAACCAAGAACTTGCGGGTTTTATACGATTCTAGGTCTGAAATAAAATTTTATATCACAAACAGTAAGCACAAAAAATTAAATATAAAGTTGTACCAGTCTGAAATAATGCTTAACATAAAAGGTTTCAATGAAAGCAAATTTTACAAAACCTTTAATATAGAATTGATATAAAAATAAATAATCAAAAATAACAGTATTGTAGCAGCTGTAGTTCCTTCAATACAAACCAGAGTGAATAACCTTCCCCTCAAATTGTAAAGGCATTTGAGGAACATAAAATACCTTTAGCTGATATAAACGCCTAAGAAATAAGAATAATAGGGAAATTATCAATATACTATTAGGTGTGAATGGAGCCCACATAATACCAATAAATGCATGTTCATTTTGGTTTAACAAGCAACAGTTCATTGTTATATTACACCTCTTTAGGATCTTATAGTGGCGGACTTGAATATGAAAAAAATTTTGCCATATTTTGAAGGTAAATTAAAGAAATTTACAGGCAGGCCGAGCTCGCAAAATGTCAAAATAGAAAAGTAGATGGATGGATAGAAATGGATTACTCTATTCACATCTCTGCTCAAAATAATAATACTAGCATAGAATTGGATGATGATCTAGTAAATAAAATTTTAAAAGATTTATTAAATTTGATTGAGGTTTCTGAATGTCCTAAAAAATTCTCAGAGTTAGATATGGAAATTATAAAACACTTAATTACAAATACACATGTAAGATATGGTATCAGGGAGTTTATTTACCAAAATAAATTTTTATTTGGCTAATTCTGGATTGCACATACTTTAAAAATAATAAAAAGAGCCTCTGTAAAATTAGAAGCCGTATAATAATGTAATATTGACCAACTTAAAAAAGGTATCATTCAACCTGTTGAAAATAAATACAGTAAAAAAATATAACAAAGTTTCATTTTTAGGCTCATAATGCAGTATTTAGGGA